>WURV02002255.1:0-12001 GCA_011762755.2 Epimenia babai
TTGATTCCGTGAAATTGGCCGAAATTTATGCCGAACTTCAACTGCGGTTTGATATCGACAAACAGGTCGTGCTCCAAGCCGACAAGGTGCGAAATTTGGAGGATTTGATTCAGTTCCTTCAATCCCAGCAAAGCTCAAACGGCGTCAAATCAACCGAACCACCTACGGTGGCGAAGGTTATCACCCGGCTAGCTGGCAATATGAATCAGCCCAATCAATTGTTTACCAATACCTGGGTTCAGGGTGCTGATCCTTCTGCGACACCCTTATCGGAACCAGACCAAGCCACCCGGCCCACAAAAACTGGTAGCAAGATCCCAGAACAACACATCATTGCAGCCTTGGCTGAAGTTACTCGCTACCCAAAAGAACTCTTTGCTTGGGATGCTCATTTAGAAGATGATCTTGGCATTGATTCCGTCAAGCAGGCGGAAATATTCGCCGTTTTGGCCCAACGATTTCACCTGGATAAGTTGTCAAATCAGGCTTTTGATGAGATCAGCACGGTTGGCGCTGTTATAACCAGTATTCAGGCGACTGCGGTTGACCAGCAGAACCCTACTGCCAACATACCGCCGACAAAGAAACTCCCATCTCCCCCGCAAGCCATTCTCTTTCCCCAAAACAGCACCTTCAAGCCACTCCAGGGAAAAATCGCCTTCATTACGGGTTCCGGACATGGCATCGGCGCCCAGATTGCCCAGCAATTGGCTTCCTTAGGAGCAGACGTGATCGTGAATAGTTTTCACAGTCGCCATCGCGGCGAAGCCACTGTTGAAAAGATTCGGGGACAAGGTGGCACAGCATTTCATCTGTGGGGTTCGGTGGCCAAACAAGACCATCTCGAACGTATGTTTCGGCATATCGAGGATGAATGGGGCGGTTTAGATTTTTTCATTCACAATGCTTCCAACGGTCTCATCGCCCCATTGACAGCCATCCAAAATGAACATTGGGAAAAGGCATTTCGAACCAATGTTGTCGGTCTCCATCAAGGCGCGCTCATGGCCGCAAAGCTCATGGAAAAGCGCGGGGGTGGCAAGATCATCGCCATGTCTTCACCCGGCGCACAACGCACGATTGAGCATTTCGGTTGCATGGGCCCGGTCAAGGCAGCCGTTGAATCTTTGGTTCGCTATTTAGCCATGGCATTCAAGGAGAAGCATATCGCGGTGAACGCCGTCTCAGCCGGACCGGTCCAGGGCGAGCTACTCCAAAAATATCCCGATGCGACAACCCTCATTCCCCAATGGCAGCAACTCACCTTGGGCACCGAGCTGATCCGTGCTGAAGACGTCGCCCATGCCGTTTTGTACTTGCTCTCACCTTTGGCCAGCAAAATCTCGGGAAGCGTTCACCTTGTGGACGGCACGATTGCCCTCAGCCTCTGATGGGAGACGCCATGAATTCCACCTACGATATTCTTATTCTCGGCAGCGGCCTTGGGGGCTCCATCAGTGCCTGTATCCTTGCAAAACAAGGCTGGCGTGTCCTGATTATCGAAGCGGGGTCCCATCCCCGGTTTGCTATCGGTGAAGCCACCACGCCCGATATTAGCTGCAAGCTAAAAATCATGGCCCACAAATACGATATTCCCGAGTTGGATCATCTCACCACTTTTCACAAACTACGCGATTACGTGAGTCCAGCCTGCGGCATCAAAAAATCATTTAGTTTCCTCTACCACCAGGAAGGCCAGATTGCAGATCCGGAGCAAAGCCATCAGTTCCCAACGCTTGCACCGCCGCTTGGCCCGGACTGCCACTTTTTCCGCCAGGACACGGATGCGTATATGCTGGGCGTTGCCCTAAAATACGGTGCCCATTTACGCCAAAAAACCCGAATCAAAGCGTTTCATATGGATCAAAAGAGCGTCCTGCTCAAAAGTGATGCTGGGGAAGAATTTAAGGGCAAATTTTTAATTGACGCATCCGGGATGGGTTCTCCCCTGGCCAAAACGCTTGGTCTTCGACATCAACCCACGACTTTGGAGACCCAATCCCGAGCCATTTTCACCCATATGATCGGCGTCAAGGATATGGATGATCTGGGACCGAACTATCGGAAGTGCGGTCTCAAATATCCCTTTAAAGAAGGGACGTTGCACCACATGTTTGAAGGTGGTTGGATGTGGGTGATTCCCTTTGATAACCATCCCGACATGACCAACCCGTTGTGCAGCGTGGGACTCATGTTGGATATGGGGCAATTCCCAAAGACGGAGCTGGCCGGAGAAACTGAGTTTTTCAAGATTATCCAGCGATTTCCAAGCATCGCGGCCCAATTCGAAAATGCCAGAGCAGTAAGAGATTGGGTTAGCACCGCTCGGGTTCAGTACGATGTTAAACAACTTGTAGGGAATCGCTTCTGCTTACTGGCCCATGCCGGGAGTTTCGTCGATCCACTATTTTCTTCAGGGCTCAACAGCACTTTGGCCGTTATTGATGACCTCATGCAGCCATTAATCACATGCTTGGACCAAAACCAATTTTCCCTGAATGATTTTCAGCTCGTCGAGCAGAACTTTATTAAAAACACCCAACACTACGATCGTTTTATCGCGAATGCATACCGAAGCTTGCAAAGTTTCGAGCTATGGGATGCTTGGTTCCGCGTTTGGGTAGCCGGAAACTTTGTAGCCACCGCGTTAAATACCAATCTTTATTTCAATTATTTAGGTAGCCGAGATGAAGCCTGGTTTCAAAAGGGAAAAAGCCAACCTTATTCCGGTGTCTTAGGATCCCACTATGAACCCCATCAGGCATTAACGCAACAAGCCCACAGCGCGATGAATGCCTATATTCAGGGTGACTTGAGTGACGCTGAAGCAGCGACCCAAATTCGGGCACTTTTCAAGACTGCGTCCTATATACCCAGTTATTTTGCTTGGCATGATCCCAAAAAGCGCTCAACACCGACATTCACCATCCCCGACGCGACGAAGATGTATTTGTGGTACGCCTTTCGCGCATCTAAAACATGTCGAAAACATCTCATGGCATGGAGTCTGCGCGGCGCTTACGGCTATACATGGCGGAGCCTACGCGATCATCGGCGGCGCGTTAAGAAGCGACGTCAGAGCTTTTTCCGGGACACTTTTTTCGTAGGGGGATAAAAAAACGGAGCAAAAGTTGTTTGACCAAGCTTTTGCTCCGGAGTTCCGTTCTCTCGGGAATACACCCGATGCTTATAGATGCATGTTATTTAACTGTTTCAAAAATCCAACTGACAAAATTTTTAGGTTTGAAAAACCCATCTGCCAGTTCTTTGTCGTAGGCTGCTGTCACTTGAGCTGCAATAACTTCCAAATCTGATTTACCCTGGCTTTTGAGTTCCTTCACTTTGTCGCGAACATCAACCATCATGTCGCGATAGGCGGTAATTTCTTTTTTATTAGACAAGGAACCGTGGCCTGGGATGATGAGGGTGTTGTCATCGCATTTTTAGATAATTTCGTTCACGGCGCTAATCATGCCGCCGATAGAACCACCGGAGCCAGCATCAATAAAGGGATACATACCTTTAAAGTAAATATCGCCGGCATGCACCACATTGGCCTTTTCGAAGAAGATGACGGCATCGCCATCTGTGTGGGCATTTTTGTAATGAATGGCACTGATGGTTTCCCCATTGAGGTGAAATTTGAGGTCTTGCGTGAAGGTCACAACAGGTAATGCGTCCTTAGGTGAAGGTGGTACCTGACGCTGAAAAGCCTCCATAAATTGGCCGGTGCTCATCCGTTTGCGGACATTTTCATGAGCAAAAATAACGGCGCTTGCTTTACCCAAATTCTCGTTCCCACCCGTGTGGTCCCCATGCCAATGGGTGTTAATCACAAATTTGATGGATTGATCCGTCACGGATTTAACACCTGCAATAATATTTTCCGTCGCCGGTGCATATTGGTCATCAATTAAAAAAGCGCCATCATCGCCAATACAGAGCCCAATATTGCCGCCGCCGCCTTTGAGCATGTAAATATTGTCACGAACCTTTTCTACTTCAACTTTCCATCGGTCTTGGGCTATCAATCCCGTACAAAGGAAGGCCAAAATGATGCATCGAAATACCATCGTTCTCTCCTAAAGTTGCTTTCATCCCATGAGGGGATTCCTGCTTGTTTATCCTGTCTATTCTGACATGAACATAGGTCAATCATTAAGGCGACTCTAAAGAAACACCGCTGGGTGCGTCTTTATTCGCCAGTTTTAAAGAATTCATGAACGCTTCAATGGAAGGTTGCATGAATCCCATCTCTAAATAGTTGCCCCCGGTCATCACCCAACTGATCTTCCAATCCGGAATGGCCACGATCACTTGACCACCGGCACCTCTAGCTTGATAGGTGCGAACACTCATGTCGGGCCAGACATAATCACGAATATACCAAAGGTATCCATAGCTGAGCCCCTGCTCCCTAAACGGCAGGGTATATTCCGTTGGCGCCAACATGCGGGCCATGGAGGTCTGTGAAATCAACGTTTTGCCCGAATAGCGGCCTCCGGAAGTCACCAGCATGCCGAATTTCAAGAGATCTCGGGGACGCATGGCCCCTCCGCCAGCGCCGTAAAGTCTGCCGCTAGGATCGTGGTAGAAATGACACTTTTCGATACCCATGGGCTTCAACAGAAGCCCTTCGAAAAGCGCTTGCGCTTTGCTTTGGGTGGCTAGCTCAGCAATCGCGACTAATAAATTCATAGCTGCGCCGTGATATTGGAAGGCTTCGCCCGGTTTGCGTCTCAAAGGCGCATCCAACATGTAATCGACCCAATCCGTATTTGATTGGTTTTGGACACGGGATTCGCTACCGAAGACTTCTGCATCCAGACCCGATGACATGGTCAGCAAATGCGCGATGGTAATTTCGTCTTTGCCGCTGGCTGTCCAATCTTGGGTCCGCTGGGGATCGAAAAATGGTTTGATCGGCTCCTCTACTCTATCAATTTCACCATCATCCATGAGTTTCATCATGAGCAGTGCCACCAGGCCTTTTTGCACGGAACGGATTTCATGAAGATCGTCTTTTTCGAAACTGTAGAAATACTTTTCCAAAACGAGTTGATCACCACGGGCGAGGAGAATGCCGTGGATGCGACCAAATTCATTTTTCGCCACACGCTGTAAATAGTCATGAAGAGGCTTCCAACGCAATCCTGCTTGGGAGAGCTGGCCAACCTTCAAGCCATATTCCGCTTGTTTGGGTTTGGCGTATTTTATTCTTATTTTTTGGCTGGAAGGTTTCCCCAAGGGAAAGCGAACTTGATTGGCATCCCGCCGTTTCACAGGATTCATTACAAAGCTATTTAAAGCCTTCTCGCGCCACATCCAACGCCCCTGTAGTTGACCCGTTTCTCGATTCAGGCGACCTTCGAAACGGGCTGGGAATTGGCTAGCAGCCAGGGAAATGCGGTTTCCGTTCACGAGGGGGGCCTCAACGGGAATCATGACGGCATCTTTGGGGAAGCGAAATTGATAATACTCGGCCACGAAGGCACCATCGCGGCGTTCAATGACCAATAATTGATGAAGTCTTTCGCCCGGGGGGAAGTTACCAGCACCCTCCCAAGCACCAACCATGGGTTTAAGCCGACGATTGGAACTGGGAAGATCTTGTTGCGGTTCAAATTGAAACGCAGAGGCGAACGGACAAATCAGTCCGAAGAAAAGGGATGGTATTAACCAAACCCGCGCGTTCATGGATTTCATGTGCATGGGCTTACCTTATTCATTAACCAATTTCCTCGCGATGAGTCCCATCAAGTGAGTTGGGAAAAGGTCGGTATTTTTAAAGATGCCCGCTACATGAGCAGAAATTAACCGGCTTGTGCCTCCAAAATATATGATTTTGAACTTTTGATCAGACCTACAATCCGGGATGAGATTCGCCATACATCCATTCGAAGCCAGCATACAGGGCGCGATGAAGAATGGTTGCATGAGTTTCCTCAGGTAGGGATTGGTAATGCCAAGTTAATTCTGCTGGGGCTTTTTCGTTAAGAATGCGGACAAATTGATCGACACCCGCCTGCATTTCCGGCCCCTCCTCACCTAAAGCAAGAAATACGCTAGTTTTTCCACTACCCCAATTCGCCATGCTTTGATCCATTTGCGGCAGCAAACTTCCGCCATCCCACCAGAAACTGGGGCTGACAATCAGATAATGGTTAAAAAGCTCTGGTGTTTTAGCCAGAATTTCAGATGCCACCAAGCCTCCGAGTGATTGGCCAATTAGCGTTCGGGAATCGTTTACTCGATAAGTTGAAGCCACGAAAGGCTGTATTTCCTCTGCCAAGAATTTCCGGAATTTTGCTGACCCGCCGGAGGTTGGCAAGCGCTTCTTGTCTTTCTTTACATTGCTGGGAAAAGTGAAATCGCGATAGCGATCCACGTTGGCAATGCCTACTAAAATGGATGGTGGCATAAGCTCGTAATAAGTGAGGAATTGAACCAAGCCGGATACATGATGGTAATCCTCCATAAAGGCGCCATCCAAAAGATAAATTACCGGAAACGATTCGCTCGGGCGGCTTTGATAATGGGGTGGCACATAAACATTAATCTGACGCCGTTCATTCATAATTTTGGAATCAATAAAATGAACTTTGGCCAAAATTTCCAACTGCTTCAGGACTTCATCATTCGCCTTTTGTTGCAGCTGGGACTCCACATTCGTTGACTCAACCGCTGGAGGATCAGATTGGCACCTGACGGTAAAAAAAACGGCACCACAAATGAACACTACCAAGGACAAAACCACGAGCTTGCGTGGTTGCTTCTTAGAGACCATGCTATGACCTTCTTTTAAATTAAATTTGAGATCAACCTAGCAGGCAATGTCTCCATTGCAAAGCCATTTAGAGAAAGGGTTCTGACTTGATTTTTGCCAGTCAAACAAGCTTTTTTAACGGGAGGGTTTACCAATGGCCTGATGAAGTCGCAAATAACTTGGGTATTGCCAGAGATAACTTTGCCCTTCAATCCATGGATTTGAGATCTTGCCAAGATGATGTCTGAGCAACGTCAACGGAACACTTAAAGGGACCAGATAGCGTTGAAATTGGCGAATGAGTCGCAAGAGTTCCTGTTTTTCCTCAGATTTCAAATGATTTTTGACATACCCCATAAGATGTTCGAGAACATTCGCGTGTTTGCCCACACTCGGTAATAGGGCCATCATTTGAGTGAATTGGCTTAGATAGACTTCTAGAATTTGATGAAACGTCCTACTTTTTTTCTCTGCAACCAAGCGCCCTAGCTCTCTTGTCCCAACGACATGCCGTGCCATGAGAGCCATTTTATGTCTGGCGTGAAATTCCATGAGCTTTGTGATGGAAGCCTCATTGGCAAATGTATTTTGAAAATCCTGATATGCATAAACCCGCTCGAAAAAATTATCCCGCAAAGTAGGGTCATGAAGGCGTCCATCTTCTTCAACAGGCAAATAAGGCAGGGCCTTTTGAACTGCTGCAGCAAATAATCCCGCCCCTTTTCGAGCAAATCTGCCATGAGCGTTGCGGATGCTTATATTCCCCAATCCACAAGATGGGGATTTTTTCCTGAAAATAAAACCATGGGGTTGAGCAGCTATAAAGCTTGCCAAAAATCCTTGTGAAAAACCCATGACGGCATCGGTAACATCCGCCCCAGAGTTTGCCCCCAACATCCTCACTTCCCCTTCAATTTCAGCGAGGTAAACGGATTCACGGGGAATCCCGAGACCGGCGCCAACCTCGGGACAGATTGGAATGAGATCTACATACCGGGAGAAATTCAGGTCTTCCCACTGACTCCGAACTTGATTGCCGTTAAACCTCACAGACGCACCAAACAGACATGATGAGATACCCACTTTCGGTTTGCTGATGGATCTATTCTGCAAGGCGACCTCCCATAGTTTCACATAGTTTTAGGTCTTGAAATTATCAACCATGTACAACCCTTGTCAATGTTTTGTATAATTTTCATACAAGATTTAATATTCGAGGTCATTGTGAATCAACCACTGGTTCCCATTCGAGTCGCAGCCAAACGCACCGATATGAGCGTGGAGTGCATTCGCGCCTGGGAGCGTCGCTACCAAGCCATCACCCCTCAACGAAGTCGCGGCGGTAGACTTTTTTCAGAACAGGACATTCAGCGTTTACTTCTTTTAAAGAAGGCCGTCGACGATGGTCAGAGCATCAGCCAAGTGGCTGGGCTGAGTGATTTTGATCTTAGCCGGCTCTACAACTCTGAAGAAACTTGGCATCCTGGTGAAAAAGGTGAAGTCGATTTTCACGATCATCTCAAGCGCGCCTTAGTTTGTGTTGAGCATTACGACGCCCATGGCGCTGACCAGATTTTGGGCAAATTAGCCGCATTTTTAAACCCCAAGCAATTTTGTTTTGAAGTGATGATCCCTTTAATGAAATTGGTGGGAACCGCCTGGGAAAAAGGTGACATTAATGTGGCTCAGGAACATTTGGCCTCAAGCGTTTTGCGTAGTCTGGTTGCGACCCATTTGCGCAATCATCTACCCAGGCCGCCCTATATTCACATGCTCATTGCATCCCCCGAAGGCGAACTGCATGAATTCGGCATGCTCTGCGCGACAATTCTGGCCCTGGCTACGGGTATTCGTCCCATTTACTTGGGCCCAAATTTGCCTGCCGAGGACATGGTTCACGCTTTCTTGGCTACTCAGGCCAAGGCATTAGTCATAGGATTGACCCCCCAAAAAGCTTTTGTTCAAGAATCGCTCGTGCAACTCCACTATTTAAGACGGAAACTTCCTCAACATTGCAAGATTGTCGTCGGTGGTGGATCCTACGACGCACTTGCATATGAAACCGCAAAGGCGTTGGAAATATTGTACCCAGCTGACTTTGTTGAACTTGAAGCACTTTTTTTAAATTGGGCCAAAGCACCAACGGCGCAGTGATGATCCCGAGATGGATGAAATGCGAGCTGGAAAAATTTTATCTGCCATACCCGCAACCAGAAATCGGCTGAATCTCTTTACCCTCAGGCGAATTTGCATTCGCTGACGATCGGATTGGGGTTCACCATCAGTTGTTTGGCCAAACCCTTTAAGCCAAGCAAATTACTGCCAACCGGAAGGGTGCCCCACCTGATTTGAAGACGAATCTCTTCCAAGATTTGACGGAAGATCGGTCTTGGATCCCCGGGCCAAGATGCGAAGGGTGATGGGTTGGGTTTCCATGATGCAAGCTCCGACCGCATTAAGTGCACCTAATGCAATCAAAAACATTCCTATTTATCCTCGAACCGAGGAATCATGGTGAACAACAACATTCAAACTGAGAAAAGCAAAAAAAAGGCATCGCTTCCGAAGAAGACGATGCCTTGAGTGTGTTGCAATTAGTAATGCTTATCCGAGTTGCTCAGCTCGATGTTTGAGACTTTGTGCCAACAGTTCGAAACTATCGCTTATATCCGGCAGCTTTTTGCCAAATAATTGCACAAGTGGACCCGAGAAGGTTTCCTTTATAAAAATAGAGAATCCTTGGCAGCCTTTTGGACAAAGGGTTACCTGGCGGACACCTCTAGCAAGACCTAAAGGTAAATTTCTAGAGAAGACCATTTTCTTTTCATACTCAGCCTGAGTCAGCTTAAGGTTTAAGAGTCTGGCAGGATTGAGGCTTTTAAAAAATCTCCAACGAGATTGATTAACGACTTTAGTCTTCACCTCATCTCTCAGCGGATCCCATTCCGGATATTGGTCTGTGTGAGACAAAATTTTCCAAATGCTCTCTTTACTCGCGTCTATATTTATTTGAACTTGGAAAATTTTCATGTCGTCTCCCTGAAGCCCTCAATCCTCGTATCGCATTCCCGCACCTAATAATTAAGTTTTTGGAAATGCGAGGAGGATCCAGCACTTTTTTGACGTCCTATCCGCAAAAACCAAGACCGTCGATTTGTGGAGAATCTCCGCTTGGTCTTTAGTCTTTAGGTCGTCATTGACTCAAAAAACCCATCAAAAAAAATCACATTTTTTTAATAAAACTCATGATCAATGATTCATCTCTTTTGTTTTCAGCTACTTACATTTAATATTTTTTCTACTCTTTTTTTGACTCAAGCACCACGGACACGAAGCAGGTTTCATGGGTCACGCCTTCCTATCCATTAACCAGTAAGAACACGGCTTGGTCCCAAGGAAGCCCGTGATCCAAGACACTTTTTTGATCAGATGTTCGGAAACCCAAACACCCTATTCCGAACTCCGAATGACTTTTAGGGTCTAAAACATGAGCCTTCTTCGTCAACTTCTTTAAAAACAGTTATTTACATTTTTGGCATGGCCATTGCCTTATAGTAAGCCATCACAACACATCACGAAGGAGACATCCCATGACAGTATCATCTTACGCAAAAGTAGACGGCGTTCCCGGTCCCGCAGTTGGTTCAGGTTTAGAAGATCACATCGAATGTTACGAATTTGCTTACCGCATTGAATTGCCCACGGACGTTCGCGACGGTTCCGTCACCGGTCGCCGTCAGCACGGTTATTTTTCCATTACCAAAGAATTAGACAAAGCCTCTCCCCTGCTCGCCAAGCACCTCTGCGACAACCTTGAATTGGCCACAGTAGAAATCAAACATTACAAGCCCAATATGAACGGCGACATTGAGCATTACTTCACCCACGAAATGAAAAAAGCCAAAGTGGTCGGCGTTTCCAGCTGGAAGCCCAACACCTGTGATGAAGCGTCGAAACGCTTCCGCGACATGGAGCAGGTACGCTTCATGTTTGAAGAAATCACCATCAAAGACGCAGAAGGTAACGAATACACCGACAGCTGGGAGATCTAGTAGGGACAAGGCATGCTTTGTCCTTCCCCGGACCATTGCTTGTGCTTCCGTTTAGTCGTCCCCTTGTCCATCCATATAAAAATCCTCTCCTCCGAAAAAAGGCGTCCTCACCAGGCGCCTTTTTTTATGCAAGTGCACCAGAAATAGCTATTTCCCCAATCTCGGCGTCTACCCGCGCTTTAAAATGTGCGGCGTACAAGCGTACGCCTCTGCGCAAAACCTTGATTCCCTAGATCTTGAAAAACTAACCGTCCTGAAATGAAAAAGACCTTTTCGTGAGAGTGCATTTTAGGATGAACAAGACTTTTCCCTCCCAAACAGATCCTTTTTTTATGCTCTCTTTTAAATGAGCCTCATCCCAATTTGGGCCACTCAGTTCAGACCATTAAAAAGTGTTAAAAAGATCACATTCTCCCTAAAGATATTTTGCACGGTAAGGGGTGTTGAAACCCTTGGCGTAAAGGGAGTAAAAGCGGGTGATTGAGACTCCGGAGCCTCCCACTCTTTTTTGCTACATACATGTAATTAATGATTTTAAAGAAGAAACTTCCCTTGGATTTGCGAAGATTTTTTTATCGCACAGGAGTTCAGGATGCTTTTAAAGAGAGATCGTTTTTATTTAATTCTCGTCATGGGTTTGTTGTTTTCAACCCAAGCCCTTTTCGCCCAACCCACGAATCGCTGCGGTACCCAAAAACACCGCAAGCAATACAAATTCAAAGTCCCTTCCGATTGCGGCAGCAATGAGACGGTGATTCGTCCGGATTATGAACCCAATGAAATGCTCACCATCCGCGTTGTTGTCCACAATATTCACCACAGCAATGGTCAAGGCAAGCTGGAAGAATCGGTCATCCAAGATCAAATACGAATATTGAACGAGGATTTTGGTGCTATTCCAGGAAGCGCCGGTGAGCCAGGAACCGAATCTGGGCTTCGTTTCGTGCTCGCGTCTCAAACTCCCGATGGCCAACCCACCAATGGCATCAACTTTGTGGAAAATGATGCCTGGTACCAAGGTGAGCTTGAAGACTTTGGCCCAACACTCCATTGGGACCACACGCGATATTTGAATTTCTACATCACGGATGCCCAAGGATATGCCGGTGTTGTTTATCAACTGCCATGGGATCCCAATCCGGTGCCCGGGTACGAGGGCTTTGTGGTGAACTACAATTAAGAT
>WURV02002255.1:12011-24421 GCA_011762755.2 Epimenia babai
AATTACGTCGGATTTTCCCAGATTAATGGGCTTGCCAACCACACTGCTACCCACGAAGCAGGCCATTATTTGGGTCTTGAGCATACCTTTAACAACAATGAAGGTGATACCTGCCCGACAGGCGATTGCTACACAACCGGTGATTTCATTTGCGACACCAATCCCCACACCCTTGCCGATGATCCGAGCTGCACCAACCGGACACCTTGTGGGGATTCAGAACCCATTCATAACTATATGAATTACACATCTGATCGATGTATGAACCAATTCACGCCGGAACAAATAAATCGCATGCGCTGTGGCATTCTCAACTTCAAAACCGGCATTCTTACAGATGAGACTGCCGTGATTCAAACCTTGCCCAAGCGCTGGATTCCTCATCTGACTCGTGAATCAGGTGGTTTTGAGACTGAAATTTTCTTAACCAACACCTCCAATGAAAATCAAAAGATCACCTTAAAGGGGTTTGACGACCACGGCGGTATGCAAGAAGAGAAAAACTTCACCCTGGAACCGAATCAACGCCAGAACTTAAGCCAAGCAGACGTTTTCCAATCAACATTAATCACCCATGCCGGCATTACCGGTTCGGATAAGGTGCTCGTGTCCTACGGCTACAAAGTTGCCGATGAACCGGGAATCAGTGCTCATCTCGCTGAATACAGCACACCTGGGAAAACTTTTGTGCTCCATATGGGCGAAGCAAATTACGTATTCGATGGCCTTGTTTTTATTAACCTGGGCAGGGATACAGCTCAAATTTCTGCAGAAATGTTGGGCGCCAATGGACCGAGCGGACAGAAAACCATGTTGGCGGAGAATCTCCCCCAGGGAGGCAAAGCACTCGCGGATGTGTCCACAGTTTTGGCACCCACTGCAAAAAGTCTGATCCGCATCACCTCTAACCAACCCATTTTGGTTTTGGGATTGAGAGGCTCCAAACCTGGTGCCGATCTGCCTTTCCTTTTCTATAACCCAGTCATTCCCATCACGCCTTAGGGCACGGAGAAATCCCTCATCTGAAAGCCGGAAATCTCCTCCACAAGGTCTCATCATTAGATTTTGGGCTTGCAGATTAGCCCGGAACGAAGACGCTATTCCCCCCTACCAATCGCGTCTTTGTTTCGGGCTCCTTTTATTTGGATTTTGAAAGATCTAGCAGTGGAACAAGCCATCTCATTTCTCAGGATTCACCTAAAGAATCACTCCTAGCAGAACCTTACATTCGCTATTTCATATGCAATTTCTTCATTAGCCGCGATAAATTGGGCGCTTTGACACCAAGCATTTCTGCAGCCTTGGCCTGGTTGCCACCTGTTTCAGCCAACGCTTGTTCAATACGCTGTCTCTTAAAGACATCCATCGCCTCTGCCAAAGTTAAATCGGGTGGAATGTCTTCTTTCGCCGGCGGTTCGTGGCCATTGGAAGATGAGCGCGTAAAGCCATTGGAGAGCATGCCCCTAATTTCCGGCGGCAAAGCTTCCACATGAATCGCGGCTCCTGGCGTTAACACCACGGCTCTCTCGATCGTGTTTCTCAACTGGCGCACATTGCCCGGCCATGAATAAGCTTGTAGCAAAGCCATCGCCCTTGGATCGATGGCAGGCGTGAATCGCCCAATTTCACTGGAGCACTTTTGCAGAAAATGATTCACCAAATCGGGAATATCCTCAGCCCGCTCTGCCAAGCGCGGCAATTCCAAACTCACTACATTGAGTCGATAGTAGAGATCTTCGCGAAAGCGTCCCTCTTCAACGGCCTGAGCCAAATTACGATTCGTGGCCGCAATCACCCGCACATCTGTTTGAATATCAACACTGCCGCCTACGCGCTGAAACTCGCGTTCCTGAAGGACCCGCAGTAACCGGGCCTGAAGATCTAAACTTAAGTCACCGATTTCATCCAGGAAAATGGTTCCTTTATTAGCCAATTCAAATTTACCGATCTTGCGGCCCACGGCTCCGGTAAAAGCGCCTTTCTCGTGGCCGAACAATTCCGAACTCAAAAGTTCCGGCGTGAGCGTGACGCAATTTACGGCCACAAAAGGAGAGGCATTTCTTAAACTCCAGCGATGAATGGCATGGGCAACGACTTCCTTACCTGTCCCACTCTCACTCATCAATAATACAGTCGCCTGGCTACGAGCAGCTTTCTTCGCCATGCTCATGACCGATTTCATGGCATTACTTTTACCCCAAACCATGGCATATCGCTGTTGGGCTTGCTCTCGATAAATAGAACCCGCATGGTCGGCGACTTGAAGCGTCGCATTTTCTTTTAAGGCGACACCGGCTAATTCGCCAAAGGATACTAAGACCCCCAAATCAGCGCGGGAAAAACCTTTCGCCTTTTGGGTATTGAGTACTTGAACCACGCCCAACACTTTCGTTTTGTAACGCAATGGAGCACACATCAACGATCGTGTTTCCAAACCGGTCTCTCGATCAACCTCTCCAAAAAATCGTTCATCTTCGGTTGGATTGTTGCAAAGCACCGCCTTGCGATTTTCCAAGACCCAACCTGCAAAACCCCGACCTTTCGGCACACGAAATGATTTTTGGTGGGCCTCTCCGGTGTGAACGGTGAATTTCAGATCACCACTTGCCTCATCGACTAATGCCAAACTGCACCAATCCACCTCAAAAAGACGCACGGCTGCATCCAACAAGACATCCAAAACGCCGCTGGATGTGCCTTTTTCAATCACGGCACGGTTAATTCCAACAATGATCTGAAAAAGATCCTGCATCGCATCCGTTGCTCTGCGACGACGTTCCACACCTTGCATCATAGTAGGCCCCTCATTCAGCTTATCAAAAAGATAACGATATTCTCAATAAGCTCCCTGACAATTAAAGGGCATCTCGCGTTTAATGAAGATGGGGAAAAATGATCGAATTCACGTGATTACGGCCAAAAATGGTCGACTATACGATGTCTAGATGTCTCTTCATGCCAGTCCGAAAGCAGGCCGTTAGTGACAAACAACCTTCAAAGGGAATATCGGGGAGATCTCAGTTTGGACGGAAAATATGGGGACTGAGATCTCGCCCGATACGTGATGCCGATGGACATCAAACTCATCAAATTTTCATCCCCACTCATTTTCTTAGAGAGCTTTAAACCGAGTGGCGTCCATAAAAATCAACAGGCACTAATTTAAGGTAAAAGAATTGGCTGCAGCAGCTGTCGTCATGAAATTGCCAGGGTGATATTGCACGGTGTAGGAGCCAGGACCAAGTTGGTGTCGCGGAACATGCAACGCAACCATTTCAAAGGTAGCATCGCTTGGCACACGCATGTCACTGATGATCCTTCCATTCGCAGGGGTTGGTTCTCCACTTTTCATGAGGTAAATGGCGTCATGACGGACGAATGGTTGGACCAAACTAGGTACGCTGTATTGCAGGTGAATGGAGCTTTCCGTCACTTTCCTTACCAGCAAGGAGGTCCGCCGATAGCTTACCGCTTTACCTCTGAAGATATTGGCGGTTGCGCTTAAAGAACCTACGTCACCTTCATTGAGAAAGAGTCCGACAGTCAGGGCATTATTCACAAAATCAACGCCCGGCGTGTTGATTTCCATTTCCAAAAGTTGGAAATGGCCATCGCTAACACCGTCCAATGATGCCCTCGCTACAAAGTTTTTCACTGAAGGAAAGTGGGTACCTTCCCAAATGGCCACAAAAGCGCCTTCCACACGCTGGTTGAAGTTTTTGACCGTTTTCACTCTTAGCGCCAATTTCCTTGGATGAAGGACATAGGCATCTAATAAAACGGTGGACCAAACATTTGTTTTTGTTGGGAAAAAATCCAGGGAATCGGCAGAATTCTGAGGAGAGGGTTTGATCATTGTTGCCACGTTGCGACCTTCCAAAACTTTTTTTTCTGGGACAAAAGAAGATCTTGCCAGTGTCATAGAGTGAGATTGACAAGGTCTCAATTTTGAAAAGGTTCCCGGGATAACGTCCCTTTTCACAAGGGTTGGTAGGACAAGATAAAAAATTTCCCCCTCAAAAATATTTTTTCCAAAAATGCCTGATTGAAATCGGACATTCTCAAAAGGAAAAGTCATCAGAAATGAAACGAGAAAAGTAATTTTTACAAGCTTCAACCCGTTGATCCATTTGCTCATGAATCGGAACTGACACTAAAGGATGCGGGTGTACATCCGGAAACCTTGATAGATTTGTTCAAAATTTCAAGACAGATATGGCAGCTTTTTGCCAGAGACTCCCGGGAACATCCATTCCCGAGAATCTCAATTTTTTGCAAAAAAACTATTACCGGTTTTACCGAATGGAGAAGGAATAGGCCGCTGCGACGGTACTTGTCCATCTGCCTGGGTTGTATTGAACGATGTATTGACCTGGATCCAATTGGATTCTGGAGACATCAATGTCGACGATCCCTCTTGAAGCATTGGTTGGAACCCGGCCATAAGCCAAACGTCCGCGATTATCCATAACCGGCTTATTTCCTTTTAAGAAAAATATCCAATCAAGGCGGGAGTGAGGTCGGATGAGATCCGGAAGATTATAACTAACCTGGATAGTCCGGTTATTCACATTGGTGACAAAAATGGTGGTCTGTTTGTAACTGAGTGGTTGACCATCCATAAGGTTAACTGTGGCGCTCAGAGATTGAAGATCGCTGCCCTTTAAGAAAACACCAGCCGTAAAGGTTCCATCGATAAGATCGACACCCGGTTTGTCAACTTTCAAATCAATTTCATGGTAGTTACCATCGCTTGTACCTTTCAGCTTGGTGGTGGCCACAAAATCCGATTGCGTAGGATATCCCGTTCCTTGCCAAACACCGACATAGGCACCTAACCCACTCAGGTTGGAATTTTCTACCGTTTTCACCTTAATTGTCATGCTGCGAGAGGATTGCACCAAGGCATCTCGGAGAGAAGTCATCCAAATATTAGTATTTGATTGGGAAAAATTTTGTTCGCTGCCTGTATCGGCAAAAATCATGGTCGCTGTATCTGTAGTCATTTTCATTACCTTTCTTAGTTGCGATTTTTGATGATTTCATCTTGAAGTCCGGATGCACTTTCGCCATGTAGACAGAAAGAGAACTTCTAACTGCCGAGGGCATAAGGAAAAGATCGCCACCCTTCGGTGGGTAGCATTCACGCGGCTTTTCCTCATTCATATGTAGTTTGTGAATCCGGAGCAACAGGAACGGATCATCTGGTCCGTTTGGGCTAAGGACATGGATCACAGCGGTATACACGAATGATGGTTCTCAAAAAATCAGCATCTAGCTTCAACTCATGACTGCTGATAAAGTGTTGCCCACCTCGTCGAGTGTCTAACGCCTTCAAAAAGGTTAGTAAGACAACTTTCTATTTTTCCCTATTTTTTTTCTAACTAATTTTCTCAAGCAAAATAAAATTATTAAATAACACAACAAAACACTATCGAGTAAATTTTACCTCACCTAGAAACCTCATTGTTATTCACTTTTTTAGCTCATCACCTCGCCCAAAATGAGCCTTCTTCACCCCACCTGAAACACCCATTGTTTATGTATATTTGTTAAAATGCCCTTGCTTTCAATGTTTATTCTCAATCAGTGCTTGTGTCATTTGTTCTGACTCGCTGCATGGATTTTCGCCAACTGGGTGTTTGCCAATTTTTCATAAAAAGGTGTCAGCATTTGTGCGCCTATGAAAGGGATTCCGTCTTTTGAGTATTAAAACCGGATTTACCCCCTCACTTGAAAGTTCTCCTCTTTCCAGCAAGTCAGTGTTTTCCTTTTCACAAATGCTGCTTGGCCTGATGGTGCACCTTTTCACGATCTCTTCATGTTCCAAGGTTGACAAAAGTCATCTTCACCCATCTGAAGAGGCACTCAAAACCTTGTTTGCCGAATCTCAGCCTTTAGAACTTAGGCTCAGATCAGATCTTTACCGCCCACAAGAGCTCAAAAAAGAACCGCAGCCCATTGCCCGTGAAACAAAAATCGCGCTTGCTCAAATAGAATCTCAGCTTCGGCAACTTCAATCCCCTACCCCTCGCCTGATACAGGCTCATGTGTTGCTTCATTTAATCCTCGGGCGAACATCCGCAGCCATCGCTTTATTAGAGGAAGCTACCAAGCTTCATCCTGAAAATATGCAGCTTCGCCACGCTATGGCCATAAGCATTTTTTATCATGCACAGATCACCCGAACTGAAGCTTCTTTCATCCACGCACTTAATCTTTTGGCACAAGTGAATCAAAGCCAACCGACACCGGAAAGTCTCTTTAATATAGCCCTTGTTTTAGAAAAGCTGGGTTTGCACAGCGAAACCAAAAAGGCCTGGCAGGATTTTTTAGAAGAGGAGTCTCATCCTGGGTGGCTGGATAAGGGCCGACACTATTCTGAACAGCAACAGGCATACGCAAACACCCCACCAGCGGACATTGCCACGGCAATCGTGCAAGGGGAAGCAGCCCTGGGGACAGCTATTGCTTCAGATCCAAAAGCAGTCAGGGAGTATGCCGAAAGAATTCTTTTACCAGCCTGGGCTAATGCAGCTTCCCCGGGGGACGCTCAGCAACAGCTGAAATCCCTCCGATTCTTAGCCCGTTCTCTCTTTGAATTTAATGGCGACCGGATGTTGTTGGATGAAACCGGAAATTTAGCTGAACACCCCTTTCGAAAAAGCAGCGATTTGGCGGTTGGTCACCGCTTGCTTAGGGAGGCGATGGTGGCCTACGACCAATATTTGGTGAAAGAAAGCCAAGCTAAATTCGATGACGCTAGCGCAAGACTTAAAAATGGGAACGCCCCATTCCTACACAAAATAAATTATTACGGCGCTGTAAACCAAATGCGACTCAGTCGATTTCCCCAGGCATTAAACACGCTTGAGGGTCTTGAAGCGGTCGTTCCCGAGGATTTTCTGGAGGTCAAAGCCTGCGTATTGTGGATGAAAGGACTTTTGCTAGAGTTTTTAGATAGACCCTTCGAAGCTAGAAACACATACCTGGACAGCCTCCCCTATTTCCAGCAACTTAAAGAATCACAACGATTAAGCGGTATTCAAAACCGCCTCACAGAGGTAAATTTTTACCTTGGCAATCCTGACCTTGCTTGGAAACATCATCAAGCAGCACGAGAACTAGCCAGTCATAGCAAACCGGAAATCGGGCATTATGTTATTCACGGGTTTGGTGCAGAAATGGCTCGGGAAGCAAAGCTTTACGGAGCGGCACTCCATTTTCAAAATGAAGCGATTGCCATAAGCCGATCACTAAACAATCCTTTAAATGCCTGCATGGCCATCCTCGCAAGGGCACGCTTAAATCATTTTTTAGGCCGTCATGCTTCTGCTCAGGAAGATTTAGTTAGTGCTGAGGCCCAAATTCCGAAAAACCCAGAGTTCTCATGGGAACAAGCGTTAGCCCAGCTCCATCTTTACAAGGCTCAATTTTCAAACTCCAAAGAGGCCAAGCGCCTCTTGGATATCGCTTTAAAGCATGCTTTGACTGTAAATATCTCGCATTTAATTGCAGAGGTCTACTTGACCAGAGCCGGCGTAAACCGCCAGTTAAAAAATCATGTTGAAGCTGAGGCAGATCTTTTAGCGGGCATCGAAATCTGTGAAAGCGTCGCTTCGAAGCTCCCTCAGGGATTGATTCAAATTCGATTTCTTGAAGCAAGGCGCAAATTGTTTGATGCCATGATTCATCTTCAAGCAATGGATAAAGAAGACCCGCTTACAGCCTTAATTTTCTCTGAACGCTTGCGTCAACTTTCCTTTGACCAAAGCCTTGGATTGCACGAGCAACCCACGATGGCGCTTCTCAAGGATCTTCCCCCGCATATCGTCCTCCTAAATTTCATCGTTTTACCGGAAAAAGTTCTTGCCTGGACGATTAGACAGGACAAAATCAGCTTTTTCCCGCTCTCAATTTCCCAAGCCCAGTTGGAAGCCAGGGTTCAAGCTTTTGAAGAAGCCCTCATACAGCGCGATTCGATCAACCAGCCAGCAAGTCGTTTATTTGAATCACTCATTCTGCCCATTACGTCTTCCCTGCGCCAGGGTGATTCGCTAATGGTTATTCCTGATAAGTGTCTTCACCAAATTGCGTTTGCCGCACTTTTCAATCCCCAGGACCACACCTTCCTTGCACAAAATTATCCCCTGGGAAGCGCACCATCGATAGCTTTTTATCAAAAGGCCACAACAAGCGATCAGACCAAAGTAAGCCAGCCAAGAACAGCGTTATTGGTTGGGAACCCATCCTTTGATAAAAACCAATTTCCCCTGCTCCAGCCACTCCCGCACGCTGCCAAGGAAGTACAAAAAATCAGGGCTCAATTTCCAGGTAACCACCAATTGCTCATAGGCGCAAAGGCCACCAAGGAAGCGCTCGTTCAAGCCATCCCTAAACACAGCATTTTCCATTTTGGTGGCCACGCTTTAGTCAATCATCGTTTGCCCAGTCAATCAAAATTGCTTTTAGCCCGTGATTCGGCGCGGCCGGAAAGCAGTGTCCTTTATGCCAAAGACTTGGAGGGTTTATCTTTTGAGCAAACACGTCTGGTGGTGTTATCCGCCTGTGGTTCTGCAGCAGGCATGAGCAGCAGCCAGGGTCCTCTCAGTCTGGCTCAGGCATTTTTAGCCTCAGGTGTATCAACGGTTTTGGCCAATTCTCAAGATGTAGAAGATTCTTTCAGTGCCGCCTTTTTTCAGATTTTCTACCAACATCTAAATCAGGGTCATAGCGGATTAATCGCTTTAAGCATGACTCAAAACCACATGCTCAATAGCACTAATTCAAATTGGGCTCATCCCGCCAATTGGGCTCGTTTTCAACTCATCGGCGGTAGGTTTCACTCACCTACTGATCCTTAACTTCTCAATCCTTCAACAATTTTTTGGGAGACATTCTCATATGTGTCCTACCTACTCTTACATAGAAGATGTGATGGCAATTTCAAGACACAAAGGAGTCATCGGTGACCACAGAAAGTAAATTGATAGTCCTTATTAGAGATTTGAATGCATTGGTCGAGCCTAAGAAATCAGATCACCTCACCATTTTATTTCCGGAATGTCGCATTCCCGAAATATGCCCTGACGATTATCCAAATGAAGCCCACCGATTCGGCATCAGGATTCTTGCGAAGGGAAACAAACCCCTTTTTGACATCCCTCCTAGCTGGGGCGACCAGCACATTGTCCGAATGTCTGCCTTTGAAGCCGGTGAATACTCCGAAAGCTACGATGTATGGTTCCCCGAGAATTGTGATTTTAGAATTTGCAATAAAAAACAAACCTTCTCAGCGCGACCGGATACAAGCGAACTCCGTTCCTACTTGGTTTCTATGAACGAGATATATGAGGATAGACTCAATATAGAAAACAACTTTTCTTCATGTATAGATCCCGCCCTGCTAGAGTTTTGTAACAAGGATAAAGGGATTGAAGAAAAACTTGATGGTCGACTCTTTATTGAAGGAGGCACTTTAACAACAGCTGGCACAACGCCTAGGGTCGACTATTGGGACACGACGGAAGGGAATGATAAAAACAGCTGCGCAAGCCTCCAAAAAGAAATTGCTGAAGCCATTCTATGGGATCCCCAACTTTCAGACCCCGTGCTACAGGGCAAACTATTCCATGAAGACAATTGGCAAACCATCCTCAAGGATCCTCCGGATGCAATTGAATTTATTAATTCACCGCCTGCCAATTATTTGGCCATGAGTTCCGATCCAAAATTTGCAAAAGAAAACACGCCGCAAGAAATTCGCTCAAAACATTTAGTTCTCTTCCATCGATTGTTTAAAAAACCCATCAAGCCTACTCGTTTTCGAATTCCCTACTACGAACCTGATTATCATGCTCGCCAGGAGGGCACGGAGATTCATTACATCTGTTCAAAGCTTCACATTCCAGAGTTTTCATTGATCGGTTCTCAATTTTGTCCCCCGATGTACTTCAACGAATAATTTCTTCACACAGATGAATCCGCTGTAATTTCGTGATATCCCAAAATTTAAATATTTTCTTATCACAATTAATTTCCCATAACAAAGCATGGAGCGATTTGCTATCCCTACCACCTTAAACAGAGATGTTCATCCCGTTTTTTTGATGTATGATGGCATCTCTGCTCAAAAAAAATGTGGGAATTTCAATCGCATGTCCGATTCCATACCAGGGACACTTGTCAATTCTGCAGGGAACGATGGCGAGGCATTATTCCTCCATTATCAATCCCAAATTCGAAAAACGGTTGGTCATTTGAGCAACCGATATCGGCTCAGCCTGGAAGATCGAGAAGATTTATTATCCCTCGTCAATCTGAAATTAATCGACGATGATTATAAAATTCTTCACCAATTTGAAGGTCGCTGTAAACTCGAGTCATACTTATTTTTGATCATCAATCGCATTTACTGGGAGTGGCGTCATAAAACGGAAGGCCGCTGGCGCCCGTCGGTTCATGCTGAGCGCTTAGGCAAGGCAGCAGTTCAATTAGAAACACTCATCTACCGCGACGGTTATCAGTATTCAGAAGCCAGTAAGGTAATGGAAATCCACCATGGATTAACCTCTACAGAATCTGAAAAACTCATGCAGCAACTTCCGGTTCGACAACGCAGACACATGGTTTCCGGCACGAATTTAGATGAATTGGCATCCATCGGCGAGAACCACGAGGCAATCATTTTCCAAAAAGATCGCCAACAGCTCGGGATCCAACTGCAAAAAGCCTTAAATCACGCATTTGAAAAACTATCTTCTGAAGATCAGTTGATACTCAAGCTCCACTTCCATGACAATTTAAAAATCGTTGATATCGCCAGATCACTGAATCATCCTGCAAAACGGTTGTATAAGCGCATGAAAAGATTGCTTAACCTACTCAGCAAAGATCTTAAAAAAGCGGGTTTTGGAAAGAAAAACCAAGAAGAGCTTTTTGAAGCGATTAGAACAACTGCATTTCTTAGCGACGCAGATTCACAAGCATCCCGCGAGATGCCAAGGGAGGGGTCTTGATATGACAACATGTCCAAACCCTAATACGCTAGGTGCATTTGCCGAAGGCAGGCTTGAAGGAGATGAGCGCTTATCGGTTCTTACCCATCTTAATTCTTGTTCCAGATGTAGGTCAGAGTATGTAGAGCTGATGCGGTTTGCAGACCAAGAAGAAAACACCGTTCTCGCTTTCACTAAAAAGTCCAAGTCTCCCCTTTGGGTGGGAATAGGTTTAGCTGCTGCAGTTTTTCTAGCAGTCTTGTTTTGGCCAGCCAAACACCGCGATATGCCAGCTGATTGGGAAAAAGCCTCGTGGTGGATGGCACAATATGGTCCGCTCGAGAATGAGGCGCTTGCTCAACAAGTGGCCTCTGTTTTCAACAGAATGGCAGCAAGCGTTCCTCATAAAAATCCCCAACTCGTCCTTTTGGCTAAAGCACAGGAGCCCATCGTGCTCGCCTTGGAAGACCATTTGGTGATTTCCCAAGAAGCACTCGAGATGTGCTACCGAAATGTAGATCCTTTGGTAGGTGACGCGCGTCTCGCCTTAGTTCTTGGCCATGAGTTAGAACATCTTCGTCTGGGAGAAACCGGACATGCCTTTGCTGCATTCGAAAAACTCCAAGGCAAGACCGTTCCCCGCCACGCTTCCGAAATTCACGCAGATCAATGGGGCATGGTTTATGCGGCTCAAGCAGGATTTGACCCCCATCTCATGCTCAATGACAGTTTAGAATTTCTTTCCCTTTGGCGTTCCGGTGACGCATTAAAAAGTCATCCCAATGCGTTTAAACGCGCTGATGCTCTAAAACATCAGCTAACCGAAGTTGCAAACAAGCTCGACGATTTTCACTATGGAAACCGCCTTTATCAAATGGGTCGTTTTAAAGATGCAGCTCTTTTATTAGAGCGCTTTAACCAACATTTCCGAAGCCGAGAATCGCTCAATAATCTCGGCCTCATCGAGCTTGGAATGGCTTCTCGAGCATTAGCAGCTTGCGATGTGAACACAAGCCTTCGTTTTAAGTTACCTTTTATTTTGGACAATCAATCCGTGCTTGAGGGCACTCGCCGTCGCGGGGAACAATCCAAATCACCTTGTTATGGCAGACCGGACTTTAAGACCCATTTGGATAAAGCGGTTCACTATTTTGAGGCCGCTCTCAAATTGGATCCACAATATCGCCCAGCTCAAATGAATTTAATGGCATCTTATCTCCTAGCCGCAGACGGCACCGCGGCACTCGCCATGAGTGGTGACCTACCCGATACGCCAGCTGGAAGAATCGCTCAAGCTCTGGCCTTTTACTTATTCAGCTTGGATCAACCCTCACCCGCTGAGGATCAAGCTGAAGCACTTGCTATGTTGGCAACCATGCCCGATCATGCCGCCGCTAATTACAACCGCGCTGC
>WURV02002366.1:0-24417 GCA_011762755.2 Epimenia babai
GGCTAGCTTTGTATAAGGGCCCAGGATGGCCTATCACAACGATTACTTCGGTAATCAGCCTATAAATACATACATACGAGAAGCACACAAGCGACCGGATGAATGGAGAGTTGAAAAGTGTACAGCCGTGCAGCAGTATACATCAGATCGAGGCTGTCTTTGCGGAACATACAAACATGCCATGACCATCAAAGTTCATTCTTTTCACTATTTGAACAGCATCGTGAAATTTTCTGTCTGAACGCTTGCGGCCAAGTCCTGTCCTCGAGCGAGCCATCCCGGGGATTATACGGCTTTTTATCTCATCACACCTTTGCGAACGAGGCAGACAATAGACCCGGAATCGCGGTTGATGATAAAGGCAATTCCTCAGTGGAGCGGTTTTTATATATATAATGTGCACGTGTAAGCGGTTGAAAGGATGAATAGCCGTATAATCCGCGATGGTCAGCCCATCGTCGGGCGTTGGCGCCACTAGACAATGGCGCGGCAAGGTCGTTTGAATTCGTGCTTCCTTTCACCCGTTCACGGACAAAACAGCCGCAGCAGTCAGGCCGCCCGAGTGCTTCGTTTCATCTGATAAGGGTCGGATGAAAAGCCGTAACTACCATCCCGGGCTTCAGCGACGGACAGGTGGTACGCTATAATATCCATAGGTGTAGAGACAATATCAGCCAAGAAAATTCATGGTCTTCGATAACAGTTTTATTAATTATCTCAGAAGCAGAAATTTGGTTTCAACCAACAAAAATACGGTAAGAGTGTGAGCATAAAAAGTCTCGTAATTCAATACTCTCATCAAAACCATCAATAGACATGGACAAGGTGCGCAACAAAGCGCGGATTTCATTGTCTCCTATATTGCTTGATTATGACGTACGTATCTATGTCTAGATGGTAAAATCGATGAACATCTGTGTTAGGGTTGCGACGATATTTTTATGCTCAAAATATCCACGTATTAATTATTGTATTAAACAGCAAAAACAAATTGCAAAAAGTTTTTTGGACAAAATAAAACATATTAGCTCATTATACAGAGATTATATAACGCAATTTTTCTTGCATGCTTTCGCCGATCGAGATGGAATCTTCAAGCGATTGACACATATATGGTGACAAAATCCGGTCCCGTGCGTCTACGGAACGTCTACCAAATATTTAGAAATTTATATAATATTGCCTGAAATATATTATAAACAGATATAAATTGCATATATTTAGTGAAAGTTTGCAGTTTACCAAGTTTGTATAACATAAATGAAAATTGTTGACAATTTTTTTGCATAAAAAAATTTCGTAAATATGAAAATATATATTCGTTTCTGCGGTAGACCGCCTTTCACGTCCAACGTTAGTTTTGTTTGATCAACACAGATCTAGAGTAAAAAAAGTATAAAGAATAGTAAGTCCTTGCAAACGTAGTCCTTGCAGACATAATTAGTCCTTGTAGACATAAGTAGTCCTTGTAGACACAATCAGTCCTTGTAGACATAATTAGTCCTTGTAGACACAATTAGTCCTTGTAGACACAATTAGTACTTGTAGACATAATTAGTCCTTGTAGACACAATTAGTCCTTGTAGACATAATTAGTCGTTGTAGACACAATTAGTGCTTGCAGTTGTAATTAGCCGGTGCAGACGTCCACTTCTTTTGTCATGGTAGTAATGGCGTTTTGAAGGCGTAAAAATGCAGTCAGTGGATCGGCGTAACGTGTCAGTAGAAAATATTTGCTCAGAAAACATCACCATCACATCACCATTTGCGACGGCCCGATCTCCTGATCAATGAAGAGTCATACTTCAGTAATAGTATTGAACAAATAGCACAATTCTTAAGTAAATGTTGACTCTCGATTAAACACCATATCGACTTATACAACATGAATACACCATATTTGAACAAAATTGATATAAACCGCTTCCGGTCTAATCGTAAGTTACGGTCTAATAGTAAGAGAGGTAGGAGGCGACCAAGCCTAAACATGGCTTTTAATGCAATATTTTCATTCAAAAGAGATGTCATCAGATAAAATGAATCTACAAGCAATTTGTAAAGTTGATGTTTAGATATGTTGTGTTTCGTATGTTTGGTCCACAATTGCGACTGCGTCAACTTGCCGAGACTTGTCTCCCTTTAGTAATGGGCGAAAAACACACAGAAGACCTTTGCTTCTCGCGATGTTCTACCATCTGAGCTACAGACGCAAACTTTCTCCTACTTATTTAGGTTTCTAACATCATTTTTGAAAGCAAACCGATACTTCAAGTCCTCAGCAAGTCAAATGAAATATTCTGCTAAACAACATATCATTCAAAGGGGAGTAATTCGTTCTCAACTCAAATCCGTAAGGGGGAATAACCGAGATTCCCGTATAAGCGAAATCATCCATCGAGGCTGAACTTCGCTGCTACCGCAGTTTTCGGTGCAGGAATTGTGACAAATATGTCTAAGATGAATGGACTCCAATGTGATCTCTCTCATTTTTCACCATTAAACATCTCGCCTCCCTTATAGCGATATAATTTCAGTAACGCCTCCGGATAGCTCATCTAAAACTTCACGTCATGAATAAATCTCAATATATATTTGTATGGTGTCGTAAGTTGTACACGTTACTCTTGGATATTATAGACAAATATCGACCCAGTTAGTCTTCACTGGGTCAGGTCTATGTCGGGTCTATCCACGCCATACTGAGTGATGCTTGCCTGGATTTTAGGAAGTCAAATTGCGTGCTATTTCTAGCTTTTTATTACGTGTCTAAATCCGCACAGAATAATTCTATATGAGTCGTTGATTGGAGCGTTTATATAATTTATTTGTAGAAGTAGTAGCTACAATAGTGTTAAAGGGAGTTAATTGCAAACAAATTCAAAGAATTACCCCCCTTGGTAAGTTTACACGCCGACTCTACACCGTCATAGCGTACCCATTTCCGCCCCAGAAGCAAGACCGCACAAAAATGATAACAATAGATGCATTGTACTAAAACAGTAGTGTGCAAATTAACTTGATCATCTAAAAAGGGATATAATTATATTTTGTTGTTCCTTTTAGTTTTAACTTTCATGCTTGCTTATAATAAATAGCCGATGACTGTAATAGTTGAGTATATTTTCAGTAGTGTGACTTTAATTTTTTTATTTATTGCATGATATAAAATCTACGACATATCGATACATCGATTTCTTTGAATTACTCAAATTAATTTAGAATGACGGTAAGTACATCAGTACAGTAGTATACTAGTACATTAGTACACCTCACCTGTGATAACAGGTAATTATGGTGGTTACCACAGCAACCAGTTTTTATCTCGTGCTGATTGTACATATATTGACGTATTTTGAATGTAAGGTGTGGCGATTTTTTATAAACTGAAAATTACAGGAGCTTTTCATAATCGATTGATCAAATGAATTCGCGCACCTCTGTTCTCTATGCTTCATACACCTGTTCAAACAAATAAATATATAACTCAAAAATACGTTAACGTAATGAAAATGCATATTTCGAAACACGTAATTGCGGTATGATTTAGTAATCGAACACCGTGCAGTGTAGTTATCACAAATGCTTGAAAATACAACAAAAACACACGACGATGGCGTGTCTTAACTGTTCAGCAAAAGGACAGAGCTAATAGTGCCTATTTAATCGAGTGAAGGTCGAGAAAATAAGCCCTGTGGTGAGAAGAAATGCCGGGTTAACAACCTGCGTATTTGTAAATGGCCTTTTGTATGGCCGCATGACGATTTGACGGCAGGGGCGATAAAAGAGATTTAACTCGCTAAAAAGCAACCACTTTTTCGTTCGACAAAATACGAAAAAGGTGAAGCGTTTCGACGGGTCGCTTCGCATTCACGTTTCACTGATTGACCATTAGTCGGGTATACAACGAAAAAAGTTAGGTCCGCAGTAAAAACCTGTCGGGTAACAATATTACCAGGTAGTACAACAACGTCAGTCTCGAAACGCGAGATACAAGGTTGCAGATGTTTTACGGAAACCCTCGAAAAGTGCAATGGCAGTCTAGCGCTGTTAGTCCGAACTGCTTCGTCCCCAACGAATTGGTCCTGATTAACTAGTATCCGTTTAAATGAACCACGGTGAAAGAGCAGAGATTTTTAGTAAGAATGTTTAGACACTTAATTAAAATATCAATTCCTTGGTCTTTTACTTGATTATGGTGTCAGTGGAGTATAAATATGTCAACAATACAGCACAAATAAACGAAACGATAACATTAAAACGTCCGCAATCGTTGGGCGCGTTAAGTAATAGACCTACTACCTCTCATTAATAGTTCAATCGTCACAAAATTCAACAGACATCGGGCTAACGGCGCTGGACTGGATAATGTTTCGAAGTTTGTATAGAATACTACTCTTTAGAAATGTTTTTGTTCAGGCATGGCAGCATAACGTTTCTAAAGTACGCGCTCGCTATCAGCTGTAAATATACATTGACGGAGAAATTGAGAGAGTTAATGATACGCGATGATTGGTAGTATCGAAAGAATAAAATTGAGCCAGGAACGGAAGTACCTTCAAACACAGCAATCTCGACGTATCGGTAGGTCATCGTCAGGATGTGAACGACGGACATGACGACTAGGATCGAAGAGTACGCCTTTGCAGATGCATAAATACCTTTATGGGACGCTTTGTCGACCCCAGTTAGTTTTGCCTGTCGCAGGTGATTGCGGTGCAAAACGACCAAGATGGCCGCCGACAGACCGATTAACGTGATACCAGGTATAACAACCAATATAACAATGACAACCAACGAATACACCACCGCGTCCGACTTAAACGTGAAATTACAATCGTGTACGTCTAAGATGATTTCATTGAAGGGGAAAACGGACATTGATTGTCGTGTCATGATATTTGTTGCTAAATGATAAATATACGCAATCGAAAATATCGCAGCGATGATGGAGCAAATCGCCACCGTTTTCCTCGTCTGGTCAGCCGCGATCAGATGTAAAGGACGGAGCAGACTTCTCAGTTTGAATATGTACGCCGCAATAAGAATATACACGGAAATATTATTAGCCGCGTAATGAAAGTAAAATCTAACGCGACACGACCGGGGAGATCCTCCGCTGATGTCGGACATCTCGAGAATGTCAAGGCCGGTGACAGACAAAAGATTCACCATATCGGAGCATGATATGAATGCAAGAAATATAAAAATAGGAGATCGATGGTAAAGTCGTCTGAAAACCACAGACGCTACGACGAAAATATTACCCAGCATTCCCAGTGTAAAAATGGCAGGCGTGACGTAATACACGAGAGAACCATAACCAGCGATCAACATGTACCCGATGACGGAAGTGCGTAGAACAATCGGTGTTGACGAGTCGATACCGGACGCGTTGTTCATGGTCGCCATTTTTTATAATACTCTAGCGTTAATCACCCTTTTAGCGTCTGTTTTGTGATTTTCTCACCTATTTGAATTGAAAGAATATAATATACAATATTTGATAGAATTCATGATCCGCTTTAGGATCTGTGTGTAGCGTTTGTTTGGATTCCAGGTTAAAAAAACGATATTTGAGTCAATAAAACATGGTTAACTCTAGTTAACGCCAGTTAACCTAATCAAGGTGCTACGCGAAAGGTGAATTATGTCTGATATAAAGGTATAGGAATTGGCTAGACATATTAAACGACACTAACTGTTATTTCATTTATTTCAATTTTTATGTCGTTAACTCGCATGTACTTTTATAACAACATAGTTTCAATTAGAACGATATTATAGTGCGATAATATAATATTTATCCATTAATTTTAGTTATATATATTATTTTTGTCATTATATCAGCGTGGGCAGCCGATCTCTCCCAGACAACGAGCGTAATAATGGGTAATAAAGCGCTCTCGTTGTTTCGACTCAATTTATTTCACAACCACCACATTATTGGTAAATTTTAATTAAGTCTGGCTCTTATTCGCCAGTCATTAATATTTTGTTACATCTCAAACAATGGTATTGAAATAATAGCTTTGCTGTCGATACGCCATCGGCGGTAACCTTCTTTTGCAATGGTCTATGCCACTTCTTTCAGAGTTCGCGGTCTACTAATATGTTTGTGTTGGTTTAACAGTAATTAGAGGAAAAACGATGTTTCAGCGCTACAAAATTCACGTTTGTTAATGTTAGACAGACCAACAGTATTGGCTCGTCATACTCTGAAGTAAATTTACAATAATCTAATTCTATTGCAAGTCTTTCTCAATATTCAAGCATCGCAATTATTGTTTTCTGTGGTAGAAGGGGCGGGAGAAACTCTCTACCTTGCGCGGATTAACAAACTTAAACCCTTCTGTATTAAAGCCACTAGCGCCAACTTTAGATCGTTGACACTGTGGTGACAATGCCACAAGTCATTTGACGGACCCGACGAACCGTGCTTTTGTCGGTGACTCAAGATAACCTAATTCTCGGCGCAGACATAATCTACCGGTATCTATGATCAAACTCAATAAGAATTTATACTAAACTGTGATGGCAGACACTTAAGTGTGGGTACACTGTCTCGTGACGCCGATATTTGTAAGACAGATTTAGAATCGGTCGTTCCTGAACGAATGGATCGTTGACCGGTCCTGATGCGGTCTGTACCGGTAGTTATCTCTTGGTTGGTAGCGACCTTAGGTACCTGAACGAATGGATGGTTGACCGGTCCTGATGCGGTCTGTACTGGTAGTTATCTCTTGGTTGGTTGCGACCTTAGGTACCCGAACGAATGGATCGTTGACCCGTCCTGGTGTGGTCTGTACCGGTAGTTATCTGTTGGTTGGTAACGACCTTAGGTTGGTAGCCAACCTTAACCAAGATGTCCTCAAGAACTAGAGACCTGTCTCAAATCTCCCACTACTCTGTAAGTGGCTTGAACGCATCGTTCATAATCAACTCTCGTAAGAGAAAATGAGGTAACACCTTTTGAGACTAATTAAATTTATTCGTAAACGAGCTTTCACATATATGTAATATGCCTCTTCAGTCTTATCGAGTGAAATTGATCAACGTGTGGGGGTGCAAGAAATTTATACTAAATTTCCAGACAAAACCGAGTCACGCTGGATTGTTGAGATAACATGAAGAGATGAACCATAAGAGGAAAACATAAAAGTAGTTATTATATGATCACTAAATGCAACGTGTTGTTATAGTGTGATAAGCAGAGAAAGCTGGGTCCGACTGGACATGAATAGAATAATGATTGGCACAAATCAATAAAAACAACAACAGGTGGGTAGTAAACTGGGCAGGTTGTGTAAGAAACACACACGGAGGATGCTGGCGTAGTGGTTAGAGCGTTTGACTTTGAATCAAGGGGTCCCTGGTCAAGTCAAATCCCACTCTAACCAGTACACTAACTGTGGCGTTTTTCGGGCTGAAAACGTCTTAAACCCCATTGCCCATGGGGGTCTGGGTAGCCCTTGCAGTGTGGTTCTGTTGGGGCTTTTTCCCTCTGACGTTTGCTGTGCTTCAGATGCTCTATATGTGCTATGTCGCTTACCTCCCCGCCATCTCATTGCAAATAAACATGGACCTATCATAGACTTAGCGGAGTGAGGGACATATGTAGTTCATATGTAGACATTTGGAAGCAGTGGCGTGAATGAAAAAAGGTCAATTGTCTGCCCAGACTCGGTGGGTTTTTCTCTCTAGGTGTTTCCCCCCACACCTTATAAGTGAGGCTGATCAGATTGTCGTGTTAACCACATTAATAGGCTAGCTTTGTAAAGGGCCAAGAATGGCCTATCATAACGATTACTTCGGTAATCAGCCTATAAATACAATACAATGCGTGCAACACGACACCTCGGTTCGGAGTTCCATGCTAATTTTTCTTTAAAAAATTATTGCCTTCACGCCTGATGAATCTATACCTCCTTCTCCCTCACCCCATTAATGCAACTATACACGTACAGATTGACATTAATCTGTAGACATGCGGCATATCAATGTTGGAATTCAGCGTCCCATCTCGGTCCGAGAGGAATTGTACCATTATACCAATGTATCTGATTGCCTAAATTAACTCGTCTTTCTTGAGAATTCTCGAAAGACTCACTTTTGTGCTTGATACACACACAACTTGGGCGGATGTTGCGTGAATGTTGTCACGCGTATCTAACGTGGTGATGTTGATTGGTATCTGTTGATATGGATGCGTTAATACCTGGATATTGATGTGTTGATATTGTTTGGATGTTGAAGCGTTGATATCTATCGTTGCGTGGATATTGATGCATTTATGTTTCTGCGTGGGCGTGAATGCGTTGATGTTACGTGGATGTAAGTGACCAAATGCTGACTCTCGGATGTTGATGCACGAACATTGATGCGCGCATGGCGTTGAAAGATTTATTCATGATTGTTTAGTCCAAAGTCTGAGATTAGAGACTCTAAGCCTAAGCAGCTCGCATTCATTACGACACCCTGACCCCGAGAGCGACTCATCATACGCCCTCCTTGATTGGATTAAAAACAGCTCCATCGTAATGATCACGACAGTGGCAGCGTCGCACAGGGAATTGTGGGTGACCTCGAAAGGGGAACCACTGGCATTACACTGATATGACTACAGTTGTATAACTGCTTTTCGGCGGTCTTAAACGATCTTTCCATCGCATGATTCATCAATATAACAAATAATCAGTGATGCATCAGTGAATCTTCGATAATAAAGTTATCTCCCATTCGAACATTAATCAAAAACAGAAATTAAATGATTCTTATTGGTTCTTACAATCGTATGTGTTCGTGTGTGCGCGCGCGCGTGTTTGTGTGTATGTGCGTGTATCTGTGTGAATGTCGCTGATGGGACTACTCAACAAGGAAGTCACTTCACCAGCAAGCTGAAATCCGACGCAACTAGTTGAATAACCAGGTAAGGACTGACTGGTAAGGCAAATGCTGTGTTGCGTGTGTCATGCAATACACAAATCATATAAAATCCAACTTAATCTTTAAAAAATCCCGTATTCAGACGGCTATCCGAATATCCACAAAAAGTTTATTAACTGGAGGTTGGTTATTTTTCAACCCTACAAGAAGGTTTTGTACTAATCGGTTCACAATTTGTGAGTAAATTTGGTCGCTAACGGACAGGCGCGACCACAAAAATATTCATTGTCCGAGATTATCGTGTGAAAGTCACAACTAGAAATTAAGTTACATATTGACAAAATCAAAATTGAAGGTGTTGGATTTGAGGTGTTTTATGTCGTTTTTGGGTGTAACCGGAAAGCGGGAACGGTTAACGCTGGCTCTGCGGGTGTGGGTGGTTGGACGTAGTCGTATATCCTAGGTGGCGGAAAAAGAGAGCTACAGTTCGCGATCCCATGGCAAATTTGACTACAAAATGCGTAACTCGTTGCGCGGGAACTCTTAATAAAATCTATTATTTCAAAGGTTCCATGATCCTCTAAAATACCCACAACACGAAGAAAATGAAAACACATAGGTATGATGTGACGAAAATATAACAATTGAGCATATTTACGTATACGCTGTGCTACACGTGGATATACGCGGACCAACAACGACTCCAATAAGGTGAATTTCTATGTTTTCGCGATCATTCAGAATGGCTTCCGAAAGTCGACCACAGTAATGTAGTGGGAGGGAGAAAATTTCGCGTAAACCTCCCGAAAAGTTAGTCAATCAATACGTCTTCAACGGTATGGCGATACAATGTCTTCACCAATAAGGCGATAAATGTCTTCACCCGTAAGGGGATAAAATGTCTCCACCCGTAAGGGGATGCAATGTCTTCACCGATAAGGCGATATAATGTCTTCACCCGTAAGGGGATGCAATGTCTTCACCCATAAGGGGATGCAATGTCTTCACCCATAAGGCGATACAATGTCTTCTTTCGTATTGCGATACAATATTTTCCTGTAGGCGATACAATGACTTCACCTGTCAGGAGATACAATGTCTTCATGATACAATATCTTCCCCCGTAAAGCCACGTAAAGTTTTCGCCCGTATGGAGATACGATATCTCATCTCGCATGACAATACACTATTTCTACCTGGACGACAAAGAAATGTTTGGATCAGTATAACGATAATTATGTTCGAATAGAAATCAAATATCTCTACCTATCAGGCGGTAATATATCTGTAATCGTATAACGATGCAAAATCTCGACTTTTATGAAAATATAATGTCTCCACCCATCCAGCGATACACCCGTCAATCGCGATCGAATGTCTCTACTAGTAATGGTAATAAAATATGGTTACACCGTGGGTATCAACAGTATTTTGTGTTATTGGTATATTTTCTCTTTGCTTCAATCAAATATCTCGATTTACGTCGATATCTCAAATATGTAGATATAGGCATCTTTTATGGAAATAGATAAACAAATGAAGACAAAAAATTACTAATGAGTTGATGTATTTGTTTGACGAATTTTGTTCTGTGTAACCCTATCGACTAGACATCGTTATTTATCCGCTAATCATTCATAAATTTGCCGGATTCGACGGTATCTTCGTCATCTCAATCCCCGATAGAGTGCGTCAGAAACCATGTAGTGTGGAAACGAAGTCATGAAATACTCGCGGTAATGCGGCGCTCAGGGAAGCTGTACCCGAAGGTTTGCCCCAGATATAGACTCGATGGTACATACAGACCTGATTATTTTTAATGAATCTCACACAAAATCTACATGTGACGGTTTATTAAAAGATATAGGCCACAGGGCTGCAGTTCTGTAACAGGCGACGAGATGGCCTCAAATGTTCACCGATCCAGTGTATACCACGAGGTGTAACCACAAATAAATATCACTGGAGTTGAGTTATAACTAAACCGTCCAAAGCAACGCTGAGAGAAATTTAATAACTTGCCGAAAGATAGAAGAAATATATATTATGGGGAACTTGGTTGAGTTAAGAGTCGCACGATGGAGATGACCCAAAATTGTGCCCATGCAAGGTGAAGGCAACTTATTAAATCTAATGAATTGAAGCAACTTTTTGCCATCTTTGGTAGCGGCGAAAATAGGTTGCGACCCTTGTAATTCGTTCCGGCTTTTATCATCGGTTACGGATCTACTATTCGGTTACGGCTTCGTACTCGGTTGTGGCTCTAGTAATCAGTTACGGATCTAAAAATCCGGGTAGGTTCGAGCATCGGTCAAGGCTTCAGTTATCGGCTTGACTTTTAGTAATCGGTTACGGCTATAGTAATCGGTTACGGCTATGGTAATTGGTTACAGCTATAGTAATCGGTTACAGCTATAGTAATTGGTTGCAGCTATAGTAATCGGTTACGGCTATAGTAATCGGTTACAGCTATAGTAATCGGTTACAGCTATAGTAATCGGTTACGGCTATAGTAATCGGTTACAGCTATAGTAATCGGTTACGGCTATAGTAATCGGTTACGGCTATAGTAATCGGTTACAGCTATAGTAATCGGTTACGGCTATAGTAATCGGTTACGACTTTTATACCACCTCATGGAATATCACGTTCATGGACGTGGCGATCTATTAACTTCAGAACCAACCTGTGCGCAACGATCGGAACATCTCGTCCATTGCCATACCTCGCCGGAAGCGAGAAATTCGAGATTATTAAGTATGTTATTTAACGTACGTATGTACCATGTGGATACAGCCCTACGTCGACAAGTAGGTGTTGAAGTAAGCATTGAATTACCACACGCTCCACTAATTACATATTATGAACGTGTAATGTCGATGGTATGTCTTAACGAGCCGATGGCGTTGAGCATAAGAATATGATGTTTCATTTTAGACTGTTGTATATAGCTACGGTCGTGGTAAACAACCTATTATGGTACACCTGAATCTGCGTTACTATCAAGAGCATGCAAATCTGGCTGGAAAGGAACAAAAATTGTGTTTTAGCAGTCGAACCGGGACTATGATACCACAAAATCCGAAGAAAAAACAGAAGATTGAAGAAGAATTATGCGTTGTAATGAATCACGAACCTTTTTGACTGGAATCACAGAATGCACTTGGTCTATGCGTGTCAACGTTAGCGATCGCTTTGTGGTTTGGGTGTCCGCTGAACTTCTTCGTTCTTTCAACTTCTCCACACAAGCGCGGTGATAGTTGATAATTGTCAACCGGCAGGAGACACTAGAATATTTAAGATTACTGTCGCAGAGTAGGGTTTTCAGTTGGTATACTTGAAAGAAATGAATCTATAGGTGGTCGTATGCAATTTCCGTTTGTGCAACTGAGGGCTTCTTGTCGGGCTTGCTACGCGGTCCTTTATATATGCTGCAAGCGCACGGTTGATGACAAACTTACAACGACGTTGTAATAATACCGTAGGCCCGCCCAGTCGGGGGACGACAGTTGATGTGTACAGACGACAGTCCAATGGACGTCTTCCGCGACCAAATCGATGGAATTATTAGCGATATAGCGCTGTGGAAGTACATCTTGGCGCCGTCTTTGGCGCGCCGTCGACGCACTATAACCGAATATGACGTGTATCGTGCTTAATTGAATATCAATTACACACAGCTATATCAGGCAGGTTGATGGCCATGAACCGTTTCAATGTCTTTTAGCACACGAAGGGTAGATCAACCGTGATGATCAACATACCACGCGTCTCAAAGAACACTTGTAGATGCATGATTTAATGACCAGAGGAGAGCTAGAAACTTTTATGGAGTGACTATAGAGGTTTCTTTTTTGATGATATCACCGGAAAGATGGTCTGTTATTTCAAACAGAACAATAGCTACTTTTAAATACAAAAATCGTCAGTTTTCAGCTTGTAGAAGAACATCTCGAATATCGGACTTTTAGGAAGACCTGTGTTTTTGTACAAATTTGCAGTTTGGTAGACATTTCATTTAACTGCTGTGTTAGACTATGATTCAACTTATACGTACTTTCGATTGTATTATACAATATAATGAGTTGTTACACGAAATGTACATAGGCGCTTTAGAGACATACTAGTTATTAGGGCGTCTCCAAAACAAATGAATTATTATTGTTTTATTATTATTGAAATTGGATGTGAATAAAAACAATAAGAGTATTACAATATATACAAATACTCGTAATAAAACAAAATTTCATTTCCTTGGACATTCAGCATTGCAATGAAGCATTTCAATTGCCATATCAGAAAAATTACGGCCCCGTCAAAAGACGCGAGCCTTAAAAGCCCACGTTCCTCTTCAATTGAATGCCGGATGCTGACGTTTAATCATATATGGAACATAGATATTTGATTGGTTAATTTAGATTTACTCCCACGATGTTTTCCTAAAAATAAATTATTGCCAGCGATGCATTAAACAGTTACGAAAAAATTAACTGTCTTTCATCAAAAGCACAGGGGAAAACTTATCGCGAACGTGTACATGGTATTCATAGAATGATCAAGGCAAGTGATATGTGAAAGTTGCATTAGATATGCCAAATCGATTTATTCTAGCACTCATGTAAATGTTTTGGGAGTTCTCGGTTGTATAGACAAAAAAATTTTCCCATCTCGTTTAGAAGTGCTTTGCTGATCCCGTTATCATTAGAATGGTATATTATACTCTCGCAAAGATATGTGTATCTAGCTATAGACACCCGTTGATACTCATTACGTTCGCCGAGTTATTATATTATCGAAGTTATAGACTCTGAAACTTTTGTGTTTTTGATGTATTGTATAGTAAACGAAATGTTATTTCATTTCGATTAAGTTTTGTTATGTCAAAGCATCAATATGTTATGTAATGGCTTCTTGCTTTTTAGGATGCGTTATGTCATAAAATGTTTTATTAAAAATCCGATTCATGAAGCGAGATATTGCTCGATATTACCGGATATCTGGCGAGCCGTGGATGCTGTGAAGTCTTTACAATATTTCGCGAGCCAATGTAAAGATGTTGTCCGAACCTATTCTCCTAATGCGTGTTGCCTGTTTAGTGCGGCCTTACATCGCCGAAGATGCTGAAATGTGTATCACAATATATATTTCACTATCCGTCCAAATTTAGTGACGCGTACACCTTCAGAATTTGGAGTCACTTTGATTATTTCAATGATTAATGTTATTCATGACATTCTTGTAATGGCGGTTGTCTTCTCGATCTCATTTTATTCTTATTGAAGATACTTCAAGTCTTCAAAGCGTAACTACAAGAGTTCACCTAACCGGTAGTGTTATTGACATATTTCTTTTCTCATTACCGTGAATTAGTTAGTTTGTTAGTTAGAAATATGGTAATTACCAAGGTAATCGTTGTGTCGGGCATATCTGGCCCTTTACAATGCTAGAATCTGTGGTGAACACGACAAACAGATTGGCGTAATATATAAGGAGTGGGTGGAATCAGTATCATAAAAACCCACGATGGGCATGGGCAGACAATTAACCCCATCCAGTATCGCCACTGGTATAAACGCCTATTGAGTGCGAATCCAGGGTCTTCTGGCTGGAATCAGGTCAAACGATCTGACCGCCACGCTAACTGGCGTTACCATACCAACGACCTTTAAACCGGATACGGATTACTTGATTCGTAATACCGCCAGAATGAGGATCACAACCGTCCGTGTTGCCGAGCAGCATTTAGTCACTACTTCAGTCGATGAGCATTTTTGTACTTATACAGAAGTAACATAAGATAGAAAATGTAACTTTTCCTCAAGCAACGACTTTTTATTCTATTTAGATGTGCCTTCTTAGCTAAAGGATATGAAAAATATCCTTGAAATACGGAAACTTTTAACCATACTTCAATTTCTTCACATTACCCACGGAAAATTGTAAATTTGGTTCGGCGGAAGCAGATATCAAAAGAAATTTCTAGTATCTTGAAATGTTATTACGTAATCACATTTGCTGAGCAATTTTAATCTATGTAAATATAGTTTCTTAATTACAGTTTAGAGATTTTACGCTATTTATATAATAAATATTTGAAAGAAAACAATCACAAAAGCGTGTACTTATTTCCTTGTCATTTAACATACGCTGTCTCGTTCAACTGATGAGCGATGTTGGAATCGCTTAAAATTAATTTTAATCCTTAAAAATACGATGTCGATAATCCGAATCACCATCATAAATCACTTATCTCTTCACTGGCCCGTTTCAGATTCTTCCAGAAAATTCCATGCAAATCTTTCCATGACCTCTGACTCGCTACACACCTATAGTCAGAAACAGAAACAAAACACCTAGACACAGATACACGGAAGGACAAACGTCTGGTCGATGTAGAGGTCGGTGTGGTGGGTTAGTCAGTCCGAACGGTGTATAAGACGGTATAGATTATAAGTCGGTGTGATGAAATATATACATATTATTGTAAATTTAGAATGGGTATAATAACGCTGTGTTTTATTCACTCCCATTAGTAAGTAACATTATACCTTGCCTTTTCTTTTTAACGTTAGTTGTTTACGACATCCCCTCTCAGAAGGTAGCGATATTATAAAGGTCAGGGTAATCAGTGCGTGTAATCAGTATTAATCCACGATAGCTATCGATCGAGCGAGCGGATATACGGGTAAGGTTGAAGGAAACATTTTCGTGTAGGAGTCACGCGTAAAGGGCGACTATGCACAAAGGCAAACGTGTGTCACGTCATCACATGAAAAGCGTATCATAAATTATTGTCCACTATCGCTATAGGTAGTGGTCAGTGCTACGTGGAAGTATGCTCGCCCTTTTGGTCGAACTCTTTAGATAAAATTGCCACTTACGTCGATGCTAGTTCGATTTTCATCTCGACTTACGGTTCTCTAGTAAATGCATTAATCTCAAACGCCGTCCGAGAGTCAACAATTGCATCGAAATCGCGCTATAACGATGATAAATGCCCGTTCTAATGGCACCAGCCACGCTAACGAACTTAAGTAGGGTCACAGTGGCAACTTATTGCAGGCTCCATCGACCGTTGTGCTGCCAAAACTTGTTTAGACATGAAGGCCATTTATTTCTGATGTAGGAATTAACTTCGTAACGACTGTAAGAAATGTTATCAACTCGACGTCTGTGCTACATTTTTGTATATATTGTGACTATGTGAAGATTTCGGGTGCTGGTTGTTGATTGTCATTGGTTGGTTTTCGTCAACACCTATGATAGCGAGCAATTTCGTGAATCGACCATGAGGAGATAGCATGTGTTATTATGTTGGCGCCAGTGGTGTAGTGGTTAGAAGCGCTGCCTTTCATGCGAGAGGTTGCGAGTTCGAACCAGCATAAACCAGGGATTTTTTCCCGCGCCTCCACAATAGGAATTGAAAAAGATTTGTCGTGGAATGGTTTATAATAAAAAAAAATCTTAGGGAGGTAACAGGGCAATGTTGTACGTGCGACTGACATTTAATTATAAAGTTGTACCAAAATCTCGCCTTCACCTTTACTTAATTACCGTGGCTAGAGGTCTATTGTGGCTCATATAGCACTAGTGGGGTGTCAATGCAGTAGTAGTGATGCAGTAGAGGTGCACGAATAGTGGAGAAGTGGTGGTGGTGGTGTAACAGTATTGCGCTGGCTCGTAGCGCAGTAGTGGTGCAGACAGGCAGCTACACATTCCCAGAACATGGCCCACATTACTAAACACGACCCTGCACACCGCGCCGACGTCTGAACATCGATAGGAGGCACTCCAGAACACATACAAACAACACGCTCTATGCTAAAACACGTCCGCTATCTCCAGCACTAAACACCAACACCGCCAACGGACCGAGCGCACACCAACGACCGAGCGTCGAACCATCCACTCCTGTATACTTTAGTCGGTAGGAAACCAATAACAAAGGACGTGGTCGTTCTGTTATCGAGGCATAACTCACTAATCACGCGTACAGAATGCAATCTCCAGTAGTCTTATTAAACCGACAGCTTCCCGACGGTGTCGTCGAGCGAGTTCGCTGTAGCGCTCCATTAATTTCATTAGTCATTTACGCACGGAGTTGTGGCATACGTTTGACCGTATTAACCCGTTAATAATGGCGAAATCGAGCGGCGTTCGTCTGTCTTCAAAAGTATCGCTCAAACCATTTCACTCAGCGCCGTCTTTTCGTTTCGACAATATACACGTCGACAGCGCAAAAATGCTACGTATAATAAGTAATGGTGTTATGAATGCCAGTCGTTTTATTCATTTACTGTGATTATAAAAATCATTTAAGACTGCTTTTCTACCGGTCAAATAGGTCATCCTACCGCACAAATAAAACTTCCTATAATTGCTGGAAATCTCACTGGTATAGGTATAGAAAAAACCTCGGATTTGAACGATACCTTACGGATGTGACGGTTTTACAACTCCAAAACGCTCTAAACAGAACGAGGATATCATATCGCGATTTGGATAAAACCAAAACTAGGGGTGGCCGATTCAGTGTGTCAGATATGTAAAAAAGATACAGAAGACGAGTATGACGGGTATCGTGCGTTACTTGTTTGCCCGCCACATAACCGAACCCGTCGACTATATATTAAACCATACTATTTCATAAAAATCGATTGTTTTCAAATTATTGCAGTTAATTATGATTATTGTTCACTATGCTTCAAAAGAGTATGCAGAAATGTGTTTTGCGGATGTGACGGGTGAATTTGAGACTGACAAAATTGTTTTATTGAAGAGAAGATAGGAGCTTTAATTTTTTGTTGACCCACATCTATGATACTAAAGAAAGCACGAAAATGAGGCGGTCTCGCTACCAATCGTCGTATTAGGGAAATTCAGTAGGAAAGAAAGGACAAGTGACGTTGTGGTACGAGGGTCGCAATTTCAATCGATTCCTGTTCCAGCCGTTTTTCGAGCAAGTAATGTCCTAAAGCTCTCAGGCGACGAGGATCTGGCCACTCCTGCAGTGAGTTCAGGTAGACTCTGGTAGAGAATTATCCCTCTAACGTTTATGACTCCGCTAATAGTTACAGTATCCCGTCACCTGATTCTAAATACTCATCGACAACCACAGATCGATAAAAACGTACGAAATGTGTTGTTATACAACAATAATATGTTATACAAATTTCAACTGCCCGCCCGCACTCGATCGTTTTTACTACTGTGTTTTGCCTCACCACGGAGGACTCACCCTCAGACAACTCAGTTTGCCGTGTTAGCCACATGTATCGGCTGTCTTAGTAAAGGACAATGACAGCCTTCAGAACGACTACCTTCATTCAGTCTATGCTTGCTCACGCGTCCGATGACATCTTTGTATGTGCTCCACATGAAATGCAAGGAAAAAAACAATATTTCTTCAGTTAAAGCTTTCTTAATAAAGACTTTAGAATGAAGAATGTACCGCTGACAAAATAATTCCTAAGGTCCCCCACAATCGCTGAACCATTTGTACGGGCAGCTTTTAAAGTGAGCTTCGGATAAAATAATATTCCTTATTTCGAATTTATACTGGATCGTATGATATTAAGAATCTAATTTTAAGTGTAAAAGTGAAGCACATGGGTTTTGGGCAGTAGTTAACTACTGTCTTATAATGTAGCAACAAATAGCACTTAACGTTATTTGATGTTCTAACACACCTCACTAAAGTTATCCACCAATGAGAAAGATCTAAAGGAGTTGGTTTGATCGCAGAGTGTTGTACGACGTCGTCTAAAATTTAACTTGGGGCATTTGACATAGTCGATAATGATATATGAATATAAAGAAGTTGGACGTCAATAATTGGTGACTGACATTGGTTGTTAACTCTAGAACTCCATCCCCTTGAATGACTTTTGCAGTTAATCAGTGTAGAACAAATAATGGATAACTCGGATGAGTTTGAAATCGAGCGGCGATTTATTCTAGGTACATTTATTCATGGTCAAGAAACCGGCCTCTTATAATGCTATTTGATAAGTCTGAATTCTGAGCATACCTGCAGTTCTTGGGTTTCGATGCCATTATGTATTAGCACCGGTAGTGTGATGGTGACAAAGTTCTTCATGCAAGAAGTTGCAAGTTCGAATCCTAAATACGGGAGATTTTTGTCGCCCCTTCACTAGTGCAATAAGTAAGATTTTCGATCATGGCACGTCAAGAAAGATTTGAAGTGGGTAATCGGTAATTTTAACTGCCACCAATAAACAAGTAATAAAATTTCTCCGTCCTTTTTGGTGGATAGCGGTTTAATATGGAGGATTGTTGGGGTAAGACTGCTAAGAAGTCCAAACATCGTAATTCCTCAATTTTGATGCCTGAATTTGCATCCGATTTCCATTGACAATAATGCGAGAACACGATGAAATTCTTCGCCAACGACGCAATTTCAGCAATTCCATGGCTAGCCTGAAAGGCGCAGTTGAACTAGATCGCGTATATCCGAGCCGTGATCGGGCCATCAATCATGAACAGTTGTTAAACAGCCCTGGCAATAACTCGCAGAATTGGGGACAGCACGGCGCGAAGAAAAGGGGGCAACTCAATAGTACCACAATCAATAAAAACTATACCGGTAGGTTTTGCATTACAAACCGTGTGCATGTGTGTGTTTATGTGCGCCCTTCCAGAACATTGACAGAATCCAAAGAATCCAAACGGTCTGGTATTTTATTCACCCTGAACTCCAAATAAATAGATAATTGACTATGCTTCGTCGTTGTTAGTGATATTTTTCTTAATCGACGTTGGTCAAGTGGCATTTTTCGTTTCATCGACGTTTATCATATACCCATATGTTGTAACATTGTAGTTACTCTTATTGTTCGCTTTTGTTATGTTATGTGTATTTTCTCTAGTGTCGATAATGAATTATATGGATGTCTTATCAGGTCTTTTTGCAATCAATAAGTAGGAACCCAAGTTGGAAACTGTCGTATGTCTATATAGACAAGACATGATTAAACAGTGGGGAATAGGTGTTGTTAGTAACGAGCATTGATTATGTCAGGTATACGTGATGGGGTAAAGGGCAGCTCTGGGGATTGGTTGTGTGAATATTTACGAACGAGAGACGTACGATAATTAATAAATAGAAAACGTGGCGACAACAAAGATACAATACAAAGCGTAGTTTCGGAAACGTATATGAAATTTATGAAATTTTATTGATTTATAGTGCCCTTTTAACACATGGCTATCAAAGACACTTTACAAATTTATAGTTATTATGATTAACTAGAAACACATGGAATACGGTTCAATATGGACCGAGTCGACGACTAGAATTGGGTGTATTTCATCTGTTTTCGGTGTATTGGCGTTGGTTGATGCTGATGACGGTGCTGCAGAAGGTATGCGCTGATTTGAACACTGAGTTGTGAAAGATACCATTTAAAAGGTAAAAAGGTAAGGGAAAGTACAACATTTATTGACCGCAAGTATTAGACAAGGCTCTCAGAATCCAGATACGATTTACAACGGGTGTTTTGATGGCACCTGTATTCAGTGCAGATACAAAACCTTTAACATCCGCATACCACGCGTCAAAAATAGGAATGTATATACACACACACTATTGTGGATTGGTATGCATGACCTCGGTCGTGCATGGGTTAACCTCGGTGCCTCATCTTCACGTTCTTCATATCTGGCATCTTCTGAATCACCGATGCGGCTGTTTTATTGATGTTCTTTTATTTTGTCAATTATCATGAAGGAAAACACTTTGTGAGGAACATGATAAGTCTAGTTAAAAATCAAATCACTGTCACATTATATAACAAAATTCAAAATGTCATCAATAAGCGTATTAATATACAACTATAAACAGTAATTTAATGGCTAACATGGATTTTCCATAATGGATAATAAGTCACAATAACATCAAAGGGACCGAGTGTGTTTACGTGCTGGCTAAAGAAAGAATCTGCAGTTCTCATTTTTCAGTCAACCATCAAATACGTTGAAAAATTGACCAGACTGCGGCAAAAACAGAGAAACCATGCCTGTACCAAACTACGATCGTTCCAAAGTTATAAAAACCACCAAAAATGAAACCAAAATGTTTATTTACAGGATACATCGTTGATATTATAAACATACACGTCTTAATTAGAATAATGAGGTTATCTTCTACACAGATGTCCAAAATGTCAATTAGAGAATGAGGCAACAGTACATCGCGTAGAATTATGTACCGCATACTAAACAGCGGGACGACCATGCGCTGCACGAACAACCAAGAATGTCATAGACCTTGCAAATCAAGCAATTTGCAGCTAAGCTGTCAAAGTGCAACCGAATCAATGAACTAACACAACGAACACAAGGAGAGCATTTGGCGTTTATTCAGCGTTAGTGAAAGTGGTCAATTGAATCGATGAACAATTGACTGTTTGAACTTTATTTTTCACGTTGTTAAATGAATAACAAGAAGCAGTATAGCGGGCGTCCTACTGCTGTATTACTCTTATAAACTCCTCAAAATGTTAAATCAAAACTATGCGGCAATATATTCGAATTTTAATTCTGAATTTCAACAGACAAAGAAACACACAAACTCTGGAAACCTAGCTTCTTTCCTTCACCTAAGTAATGAAAGCCAAGATTTACCATTCACCACGATGCATAGCAGAAAAATTCCTAGAGTTATATTGGGATCAATGACGTATTTCATATACGTATATCTTATAGTGTATTGTGTTCATACTCTATCTCCTGCTACCTATATAAGTCTAAAATCACTCTAGAATAAAACTCCACATGATGACGTCTTATCTCACTCAGCATCAACGTAGAACACATTCCCCATGTTCAACGCAACACTTCTCTATCGTCCTGATATTTGACGAGCGTGTAAATGATATCTAATGCTAATACGCTCGGAGGGGATTGTTTAAGGACGTTTAACGAATGATTCTTCAATGAATTCTCCAAGCAACGATCGGTGTGATACCGAGATAATGACACAGATATTTCGCGCCCGAGTAGGCAAGAGTTATCTGCCCGTAGCAACAAGCAATCAAAATCAGTAACACCATGTATAGTGGGCCTTGGTTCTATATATGAACATGACCGCATAATTCAAAATGGCCGTCGGAGCCATTATAGCCAAATAACCGACATAGCCAGACATAGGGCCTAAAATTACTTGTAGCCCGATGTGGCCTAAAATGCCTGTGGTAGCCCAACATGAACCAAAAAGACGGTTGTAGTCCGACATGGCCGTCTCTACTTAAGATGCTATAGGTGAAAGAGTAAAATCATGACGCCGTGCTTGTGGTGGTTATGGGCCGAGTTGTTTTATTTTATACTATCCTCTATTCCCCTCTACTAAGACTAATTACATAGAGCACGTTATAGTCAACGTGAGAGAGTTGACGGCACATTTGAAGTCTTTCGCTACCCACTGCGTAAACAGTGCCTAGTCTCAACTGTGCTTTGTTTAGACTATCGTCACGTACCGGCAATGCATACATGAAGACGCGCTTCCTCTCGCCCGCGAGTCTTACCACCTACATCGATGTGCCCAACATCTGCTTCTCGCCAATTTTTAGGTAGCATTTTTAAATTTCAGTTTTTAGTGGCGTAAATCGTTTTAGCGTAAATGTTACATAAATATGTGACTCGTTTAAATCCCAGTGTTGGTAAGAAATGGCAGTAGTAATTCCTTTCGCTAGCGACTCTCTACCTCCACCCACCCCCACCCAGCTCTGCTTCTTATAGCACGTACCTCTCGGACAAAAAACCGTATATACGTTTATAAATCGCAAACCATTCCGAGCCTACAAACGACCTCTTTACCTTAAACAACTGCTTGCGACCCATTAACTACCCACACATACAGTACCCACTGGCACTAGACCATGCAAAACTCACTATGTCAACGCTGCAAAGTTCCAAACCTAGCAGCCCCACATGACAGTATCACACACATGTACCACTAATAACACCGCCCAGGATATATCCTGCAATATAAGCCATGAATCACTATTCATCTAGGAAGCGGCGCAACAACCACTTCGACAACGACTCAATCGCCACAAATCCAACATTCGTCGCAAAATCTACCAGAAGCCAGTCGGTGAACATTCCGACCTCCCAGAACTCATTCCATCCCCAATGTTCGAGTTACTGTGCTCAAAAATAAACATAAATAAAAGACTCGACAAATAAATTCGTCAACTAAAATTATAAACGAAGTTAGTCTAGGACTAGATCACAAATTGAAGGATTTCATTCACATTATCGTGATATTGTGATATTACAGTATTCCCAAGCTATTATTTACGCGCCCTTTGTGAACCACCATGCCCTAAGACAAAATCATTTAATTCTTATCTAAAATAGATTACCACATCATCTCACCGCTGATTACTTACCTATGGTATTATTGTCTTCATTGTTATTTCTACAATACTCCATTCGCGGTATTAATTATTTCCATATTTCAACTGTTCCCCAACCAACCAATATCTTTGTATTTGCGCTGTATATATAGATATGGTATATGTTCTGACTTCTCCACTTGATGAAGAATTTTTATGCAAAAGCTTGTATTTAATTAAATTTTCGTTTTTCGTGAAAGATGCTACGGTTCTTTTATTTAATCCTATAGACTAACGCGCATAATGAATACCATCAGAAGAATTAAAAAAGAGAATGTGACTCCATAATACAGCATCAGGTGTTATACTTGACTATGCATTGGCAAAATACTTAGCCAAACTCTCGACTATCCGACTATCGCTCTGTCGACGTCTGTACGACACTCGACCGAGCTTGCGGATCTTAGGGAACTGAAGTAACTACAAAACGCTTACCCATCGGCTATTGTTCAAGAAGTGATTTATCACTTCGAGGAAAATCGTCCGTATTCATAAAACACGTCTTGAATGAAAAACCACTCTCGTTATTGCCGGTTTTTTCAGGCAAATTTCATTTACGTGATTCAATACTATGAGATTTTGTACCAAATCCACATATGCTCGATGTACGCCATGGGTAAAGGCATCAAAAATACATTTTCTTCGAAAGGAATATTATATAGTATAGTGTGAATAAAGGGGATTACATCAATACTCCGGGGTTTCATTATTCCTGTATTTATCTAGAGAGTTTTTTCGGTTAGGCGCAGTGACCCAAGTGTCTTTATTTATTAGAGCTATAGAATGTATTTCAAATAAATCTTGACTGGTTGTAGCCGCGTGCGTTTTGACTGCGTAAATATTGTCTACTCCAGAATTTTTCCAGTTTTGGGGAATATTACTGCTTCTTTCATTTTATATGATATATAAGATTGCTCAATTTTAAAATATCTGAAGGGTTTCATAAGTAAACTTAATAGATTATCCCCGATATTGGTGACGCAGCATAAAAGTGTGCTGTATCACTTTTACCGTAACACAAAATTTGTCAATGTCTGCTTATACAGGGTGTTCCAAAAGAAACAGTGCACTGAACATTTTCATAGGTATACATAAAGAAACAGTGCACTGAACA
>WURV02002477.1:0-24411 GCA_011762755.2 Epimenia babai
TCACCTCCCCACCTCTCAATATTCTCCTGACGCCCAACATTTCCCTGCACTCACATTTCTGATCCATATGCACATACCTTGTGTTGCAATTATTAATTAAACCAAGTAGCACGTATTTTGTATATATTTACAATTTTGAAGTTTTAATATACTGGTTCGATTGTGGAGTATAGCCGGTTGTTGTGTATAAGGTGTTTAGTATAAGTCTGTTGTGAACATTAGACAATGTGTGATATTGAGGTCGTGGACTCGGCCCATGTTCATTATCGTGTGTTGTAAATATTTTTTTTATATTTAGTGACACAGGGCCAATTGATTTATAACTAGGCGGTCTCTCTGCCTTGTAGCGGAACTAATTGCGACGCTCTGTCCAGAGCGAATAGTGCAGGTATTCTTATGTGAGCACTATTACAAATGGGAAGGTGCGGTCATTGTCAGGAACCCTTGAACGTTCTTGTAGTTTGTTAGCCTCAAGATGCGAAGGCGACCGACCGTGCAATAAGCGTAAACAGAAAAAATGATACTGTTGAATCGGACAATGCTGGGGGAGATCGAGATGATGTGGATTTACATGACTTTATGCGGGAGCAGCTTAGTCTTATACGATCAAATATTGGCGCGAAACAGGCTGAGACGAACGCTAAGCTAGGGGAGATTGTTGCAAAGACGGAGGCGAATGAAACTGCTATGACGAAACGACAACCAATCAGAAGGAGACATCCGCGCTCTCACTGAGTCAGTTCTCGCATAGTGTGTGCGAGTGGACGGTATACTTGAGTCGATTGATGGAGCGATCAAACGAATGCAGAATGAGCTGAATGAGCCTAGAACAAATTAGCTGATTTTGAAATACGACAGGAAGACACTTATCAGGATACTAAACGAAGTATCGTCGATATTGAGGCGTGTAGTCGACGCAATCACATTTTAGTGTTTGGTATACCCGAGACGAACAATGAAAACCTTGGACTAAAATGGAATGACATTTTACGTGAGAAACTGGCCTTTCAAACGAGGAAGTCCGATCCACGAGGATCCATCGTATACATCGCCTGAGTGGAAGAAACCAAGGGCGAACCGTCTACGGCCTGTACTCATGGCATTTATATATCACGATGATCGTGAAGCTGTTCGTTGTCGTAGTGCTAGATTAGTGAACATTGGTCTGTAAAATAGTAAAAATTTTCCTCATGAGGTCCGCGAGGCACGTAAGAGACTTTTGCCTGGCCAAAGAATATGGGAAACGTGCGTCTTAGGCTATCTAGCTCAGCTCGTAATAAACGGGCATATTGTTTCGGAAGAAATTTGTTGAGGGGGCGTACCGACTACCGAACAATGCTCTTCTACCCATAGCATCTTGGAACAGCAATGGCACCTATCACCCTCAGTTAAAGCCAGCGGACTTTGTCAGACTAATCAGTCAGTATGATTTTTTTTTGTGCTCAGGAGTCGTCACAAATAGCTCTTCATCACTATATGTTCCTGTGTATTATTATCTCAATTCGTTCAGCAAACGTCACTCTAGTGTTGAACAAGATAGGGGTGCTTTAGTTGTGTATTGTAGGTACCGCCTAAAGCGTTTTGTGGCATGCATGAAAGATTCTCATAGTGATATTTTATGGCTAAAGGTCAGTAAGGACATCGATTCTACCAAAGATCTTTATATAGCTGTGTGCTATCTCCGCAAAGTGCGGACGCCGATGACTTATTTCATCAGCTCATAGAGGATGTCGTCAGTTTTATTACATTGGACAATGTCCTAGTTGTTGGTGATTTCAATGCTAGAAATGGCGTGTTACGCGACTATATAAAGAGTGAGTATAAGAAAGACGGCCATTTTGTCCCTGTATGAGATGTATTTAAGAGTAATGCTATTGGTAATTTAGATAGAACGAATAGTGACAAAGTGGTGTGTGTGTATAGAACGCGATTTTTGAAGCTATGTACATCTAGTAACATTTGTATTTTGAATGGTGGGTCCGGTACCAATTCAGGGAAGGGCGTTACTCGTGTCACACTTGCAATTGCCGTAGTGTAGGTAGTTGACTACGTCATTAGCGACTATGATTTGAAGAGTCCTGTGCGCTCCTTCTCAGCGACCCGCAAGCTTGGTCCGACCATTCAATTTTTCAAGTTTGCATACAATGTGTTGATAAAGATGTATGCTGTGATTAAACTTTCAAAAGGCATGCTCTTTAATAGATTGACGGGTCGCGGTTTTTGTAGAAAGTGTTAGGTTGAACTGTGATATTGATGAAATTTGCGGGATAATTGATTTGATTACAAACAGGGATACCGATTCGATCACTTTCATTGATAAACCTGTCTCTGCTCTGAATAGCGTCATCCTAAAGTCGTCACAATGTTTTATGATAAATCAGAATTATATATAGAAATATATACCTGCAGGCGTGAGTTATATTTTAATTAGAGTCAAAGGGTAAAATGTTTAATGACCTGTGTTGAGGAAACCAACGCGAGTGTTGGAAATGTTTTAAAATCCATAGTAAGACTAACCATATCAAACCGAATTGAGAGCTGGCTTCGTATTTTTCAAGTTTGTATCAAGTTGTCAATCTACCCAGAATTTATGTGGACATTAGAAACATCGAATATGAGACAGTAATAATAGACGAATTTGATGGTAATGTTAGCACATATAAATTATCCACGGCAATAACATTGTTAAAACGAGTTAAGGCGGATGGCCATGGTAATATGTGTAGTGACATGTTGATAGAGGCATCGCCTGCCCTTTTTGGATACTTGTTGCTATTGTTATATTTAATCCTAGTGTGTATCCGTCAGAATGAAAGAAAAGTGTCATTATTCCTGTACATGAGAACGGATCCCCGTATGTAGCGTACAATTTCCGAAGCAACACAATTACGACATCTCTGTCTAAATCATTAAATCATTCACCTCCATCGTAAACGATAGACTGCTTACTTTGTGTGAGCAAAATTCTTTTTATAGCGAAGCTCAGATCGGTAATAAGATAAATTTAAGAATAAGTGACGCCCTTTTGAAGTCATAAAATCAATTGATATAACATTGAATAGAGAATCGAAAGGTCTATATTGCAGTTTTATTGATTTACGGACAGCATACGACCTGAGAGACCGGTCTGTCTTGTATTATAAATTATGCTCACAAAATGTAAGTCGTAAAAATTTTACTGTAAAATTATTAGGTGTTTGGAGACCATTTATGATCGTGTTGTCGCTTGCTTTTGGTCGAATAAACGCATTTTCTAGTATTTTTCAATGTGAAATTGATCTGAAACAAGGCTGTCACCATTTTTATATTCAATGTTCAAGTGCAAACGATCTTAGGGTCCATTTATCTAGTGAAGCTCCACGCATTCGATTTCCAAGTGGTTAGACGCATTAAGTATTTTTTATATGCCGACGACACAGCTTTTGTAAGTCGTGACCCCACCACCATGCAACTCGCCATCAATCGTCACTGTGAATTGTAGCACTTGGGGTCAAACAATTAATGTGAAGAAAACCGAAATTGGAGTTTTTAGTCGTTGTAGGGCAGTCACTCGCGGGCTGACATGGTCGTACGCCGGCAATAATATTGATATTTTAAATAATAAGTTTCTAGGATTAGCTTTCCCGAACAACGGGCTATTATATATAGCTCAAAGCACTCTCTGTGAGCAATCCCAAAAGGCAGCGGTATCACTGGGCCACCATTTCAGCGAATTCAAGAATATAAACGTAATAGGTTATACGATGGAGTTGCGCAGCCCACATTAATGTCTGGAGCAGAAGTGCGGGGATTTAAATGCGCGCAGGTATATGAAAGAGTTCCTTTGAGATTCTATAAACTGGCTTAAGGCCTTCCTGACTCTACGCCTACCGCGATGGTATATGGGGATTATTGTGAACTCTCTTCGTTGTCATTTAAGCAAAGTGTATAAAGTAACTATGTATCATTTGGAATACCTATTATACTTAGAATTACGTCATATATTTTAACTATTTCTTTCATATTGGAACTTACTGTGGTAGCAATGTGAGTAAATAATAATAATAAATAGGTTACTTAATATCCCGCTCTATGCCACGAGAACGTGCTCTAAGAGCGGTTCACAGTAAGTTCAAATATAAGCAAATAGAAGTGGTAATATCTTGATGGCTCACTGCGAACATATGGATCAGAAGTTTTCGAATGTTAGAACCTTCTTCGTAAGGTGATCATTCACCACAGATCAAGGTGTTAACACTAACATTTGCTTATCTTTTCATATTGCTTATCGACAATAATCAGTGTATTTGTTTGTTGTTTACAGTTTATCATGTCTCCATACTATTATAGATGAAGATGCATTAAATCTTCTATAAAAAACATTTTATACATAACTAATATATTTTGTGAAGTCTGCTGATGTTTTAGCTTACTATTGGCATGAGAACTGGAAACCAATGGTATTGCGCTTCAATTTGCTATGTAGAGTAAACTTCTTTCAGAGATTCAATCTGATACTTGGTCAATGACCTATATCTCTTTCAGATCAGACATGTCCCAGAGGCTTCAAATTAAGAAGAGGTACTTGTTTCTTTTTATCGAATCTCTCAAATACTGCCACCTTGATATACGGCTCTGCGCAGGCAAGCCAAGAATGTAGAAAAGTTGCAAAGAGGTCGAAGCTTTTAGAAATACGCAGCAAAGAAAGAATGGTTGGTCATCTTTTATTATATAAGTGACCGAGAATATATACGTCATCGTATCTTAAGTGTCTGAGTGAAAAAAGGAAGTTACTAAATGGAAATTGTTTACAAACTTCACTGGATCAACTGAGTTTAATTAAAAATGCTGACAAAAACTGAACGGTATCGGTACCTCCAGATACATTTCGGCGCCAATAAGGCAGGCGCTGAAAACTGCCTTTTCGTAGGGTCTGCGAATCCGAACAAATCTAGGATTTTCCCCACACCTTCGTAGCTGAGAATGCACGAGATTTTAGCCCTGTAGTAATGAGAAAATGTTGTGATGTTGGTTATTGTTAAATTTCTAACGGGTACAAGAACGTGATATTTATTTCCTGATAGCGGAATAACCTCGCCTCTTCTTTTTCTTATATCGAAAATTTCTTTGATCAGTACAATAATATATTTAAATTAAAGACCCCTAACGAATATTCGAACGTCTATGATTCTGAAAATACATTACATATATGCGATATTTACAGTGAATTATTTTTATTTCAAACATTTTCATTAATAATTGTATGAGCGGTGGGTCTAAGCTCACCCTTCAAGTTTTATCTGTCGATGAGATTAGGTGACTCACTGCTGTTTCTTCACAGAAATATATAACTGCTGGTGGTTTTATTTTTACTTATAATTCATCGAAAACCGTTTGGGCACAGAGTTCGGTAATTTGGCAGGTATGTGCTTTGGTTAGTCGTACCAAAGATATTAGAACAATAAGACAATTCACTCGGAGAAAAAGTTGAAGCCGACTGATATTCAAGTCCATTAGTTGGGCATGTTAAAATCTAGCTTAAAATGCTCTTTTAGTCTGTCAAACAAACTACAACTATTAACATAAAATACATAAGTGGTGATTACTGTGCGGCTATTGACTGCCAAAATGCACGTAGGAGGAGTTCATGCGGAGGAATATATTTTTTCGCTTTCCAAAGGATGGAGCAAGGTTGCGTAAATTACAATAAAATTATATTCATTGTGAATTTCACTTCACGCGTAATACATTTGCGATGCTGACATTTCTCATCTAAGTAGAATAATTGAGTCGCTATACGACATAGTTTTTCCTACATAAACCTACAGAAATAAATATATTTGACGTTATGGCGGTTATCATTTTATATAGATATATAGCATATTCATCCAGATACACTGTTGCAGTATTTTGATATTAACACAGACTTACATTGTCTTCAATGCTCCTCGTGAAATTATATCCACTTTGCAAGTAACCGTTTAATGTATTATGATTACCTAAGTGTATCTGACGCCGTAATGTTACCTTTCAGATGCCCAAAGAGGATAATAAATAACAGGATAGATGTAGATGGCATCAGCTCCTCCCAACTGCCCAAATCAGGACTGAGATTATTCAGGAAACAAAATACTGGTATTCGTTGAGCTATACAGCTATTCACGACAAAATAATCTTACTTCTCTATATTCATTGTAATGGCATTAACACATTTGGGTTTCGAAGTTATAGACATCGAGTATTCAGTTATGCGTCTTTTTTCTTTTATGATCGTATCGTGCATACAATGTGGCCACTCTCATTTTAATCCGCCAATAAGAGCATGCATGTTAAAGGTGATGAAAAACGTACATTACTTTGTTATTACAGTACCCAGGGAAAGAAAGAGTTGAACTGGAATGCCATCCCACCTTGATTGATGTGGGTAATGCGCCTTAACGTATGTCTATATACTTTTTAAGGACCTGATACAGTTACTGCTCCAGTGGATAAAACATATGAGATGAGAGACATCTCACAGAAATAACTACCACAGCAAGTGGAAGGTAGCATCATAACTCGTTCGGCGCCTTCAACTAAGAATTAAAAAGTTACAGAATAGAACCTCCAAAAATGTACCTTTTAGCCAATCTGACATTATCAACTATCTCAAACATAAGCTTCCAAATATACAGCTGACTTTGAAATTAAACAAAATGATAATTTTTGGTAAAAATAGATATAGACGTGGATGGACAGAACACTGAAAGTCTAAAGCTCTTTCAAGTCCTAAATGTTACAAAATTCTTCGAGAGCTATTTATTTTGCCATCTGTGTCCACTTTAAAACGCATGGTACGGTCGGTTATTCTTGAGCCTGGTGTTAATAAAGGTATTATTGCTTGCTTAGGAAACAAAATTCGATCAATGTTTTCATCTGCTACCTCTATGTCTTGTAGTGCTTGATGAAATGACAGTGGAAAATATGTTTATTACCACATAAACAATGACAATGTTGATGGCCTCGTAAATCTAGGTGAATTTGGCAGGTCAGCTCTACCAGCTGATCATCTTACCGTGTTTATGGTCAGAGGTTTAACTGTATCGTGGAAACAACCCTTTTGGATATTTCCAATCAAACAGCACTCACGATGGTAAGATTCTTTCGTCATTGATAAAATCGTGCATTGTTGAATTGCCGAATGTTTATTTGAATCCCAAATGGGATTATAGGGCGATTGGTCCGCACTCCAGTACCAACAATAGAGCTCGATATGTGCCGCAACTGGCCCGACAAATTTACACCCACTACTCAGGGTGAAACTATTGGCCCGAAATGTGTGGATTTAGCAATCAGTCTAAACACAGTATATTGGATAATACTTGGTAAAATTTATTAAATATGCTACTGTACAGTTATGCTACGATTACAAAATTTATTTAATGCAAACTTTATCGAACAAAAACTTACAACACTTGAGATAACATCATGTCTCTATCTCGGCACATATATTCCATAAAATATCGCTCAAGTTTATCGTCAATATCGTCGTACACCGTCATTCGCTTGCACGCGTTTCGTCCCTGGTACTGCTCAAGGTCGGCATCGCGGTTGATCAACAGCACCCGACACGCGACCACCAGTGCTGCTATGGCTCGGCTCAAGCTAAACAAGAGACTTTCGCCTGTATATTGTTGAGGTTGCAAGAGCGAGAATACTGGCCCGACAATTCTCACACCTGAGCTGATCGACTAAACGTCGTGAATTACTGTTTGCGATCAAGGTTGAAATAACAGATTAGCCATTCATGAAATGCATGTTTCTATTTTCAATCTTTTTCGTGAACGACTAAGATGCACGTGTTGTATGATGTTCCTCGCCTTAAATGTTTCAATGAATTATACGGCTTTTACTACGCGCTCCGGCGACCTAACACTTTTAACAAAAGAGCTGGAATCCTGGGACTTTTACTACGCGCCCAGGTGTTACACCTGCAAACGTGGGTCGGTTACTATGCAGTGTGGGATCTTGGGACGTTTACTAGGTGATATGCGCGCACACAGTGATCGTAACAAGTCGTATTTATTTAGTACTCAATATTTATTGTATCCAACATTTATCGTAGAATACAACGGCATACACAGTGAAGATGATTATTAAGTGGATGGATTTGTAAAGCTGAAATCAAAAATGTATCGGCATGCTTTGATATAAGAAGCCATATCCCGTCCACATGTGAGGTATTCTATGACGTACTGTTTTAATTTTTCATCTATTTGACAGTACACCTTACGTCGTTTTGGGAGATTTTTACCGTGATTTATTTGTAGCAATGTAACCTTTGCACATGCTTCTCCATTCTGAAACAAATTGATTACTTAAAAAATATTTGGATGTGATTTGATGGCTTTAAGTTTTAGTCTTAGATGATATCCTTCAATAAGATTGTTTGTTCTGGCATTTCTAATTTAATTGGTTCCAAATTGCGAGTGGAAAGAATCCTTTTATCCATATTTTGTAAAATAGTCGTTGAATTGATTGGCCGAGCGCATGTTTGCGCGCATGTTCGCTCAGAACAATGGGCTTAGCCCGTTTACCAACACCGACCGCGCGTTCTTTAGAAATGTGTCTCTTTTACTAGGCGTTTATTAACACCTTTGGAACTTTTACTAGTTTTTAGACATAGTAAAAGCCGTATATCCCGTTTGAATAAATCTAGTTGAATCGGATTTAAACTCTCCCGATGGCCAAGTTCTTTGGAATCATGTAGTTGAGTTATTTCATATTGATAAGAATGGCGGAGTTAAGGCAGCACCTAATTTCATTGCCACCATTTCCTAAAATTAGTGCGAAATTAGATACGAGTGCTTTCTCTTTCTGTTTCAGCTGACATAAAAGTTATTAAAAATTTAAAGATGACCCTTGTTATGCTTGTACTGCCAAAATTATTGAACGATTTGACTGTCTTTTTAATAAATTAAATAGTTATATATGTAGTTCTTTCCAGAAAATGGCCCATGCAATTCGTGTAGATTCTGGTCATCATGCATTATTAAATGAAACATTGGAATGGCTGGGTAATTTTAAGAGTGGTAAAGGTAAATCACTCTGAATATTGAGGGCTGGGAATTGTCAATATATCCATACCTCAACTTGGTTAATGACCTAAAAGATAATAATTGCATTAAATATTTTTTGACATCTAGACTTAATCAGGACTGCATTGAGAATTTGTTTTCTCGAGTGAGAGGTAATGTAAGTCATGTTGATCGGCCATCAACTTCACAATATCGAATTATTCTAAATAAAGTCATGATCACTTCTCTGTTTCATTATTCAAACCGGCAAATTGTAAAGCTGATAGTGATTTCTTTATGCTTACTCTTTCCCAATTAGGATATTCACGCAGTTTGAATAAACGGAGAATTAACGACTTCGTATGTGTCATCAACTAGCTCAAAGTCCGTAGCTACTAAATACCTTATTATTAAACAGAAAGATGAAGAGATTGCTTCTTTACTTTCTAAGAATACTAATGATAATTTATTTTCAAAAATTAAGTGAATGTTTTGTCTTAAATTGCCGTTTTATTATTCGCAAATTAGATAGTTTACCTGTTCTCAATGCCTTTCAGGAATTCATTCTGATGAAAACTATGAATCTGATTATGATCATTTAGGAAAAATTTTAATGATTTGGAAGGATGTAAAGATGGTTCACTCTACCCTATTTCTGCTTTGTGTACTTTTGTATGTAAACTTGAGACTACCTTAATGCCTAATGTCGATACTATTTATAAAGAGAATGCCGAATCTACGTTGCCAACACGTTGATTATCTTCTGAGTGAATAATTCTGTGTAATTTGTCACATTGCTTGCTGTGCCTCGTGTCATTATTGCTGGTACATTATATTACATAATTATGTATGCGCATTCATGACGCACGTTTCTATAATTGCAATGTTTACACGGAAGTTATTGAAAATGATTGAAAATTATCTATAATACCTGCTCCGTTTTCTCCTGATTATTTTCAAGTTTTCTAACGTAAAAAGCTATTATAAGTGTAGTACGCTCAAAAAAATAGGGAATTGTACCAATAGGATGACTATTCCAGAAAGACAAAAAAGATCGTAATCGGTATCGCGCAATATAAATAGAGGCGCGAGAGAGACGGCCTTTAACATGCCAGACCAAAGGGAGATAACCTTCTGGTTGGCCTCAATTTTTGATACACCGGTAATTACATCTTAATGTTTTACCATCATTAGTCGTACTCAGATTTGTCTGGCGTATCGTCACATGAACAATGGGAGGTAATTTCTGCCTATATTTTCATTGTCATTCGAAACATCTTTTCAAAACTGCTTGGGTCTATAGAAAAAATACTCTAAAATTATCAGACACGTGAAGTATTATTTCAGCGGACGGTGAAAAATTTAATCAAGGATTTCAAGTCGTCCTTTTCTTGGTATATCGGTTTGAATAAGAATGGAGATCGCTGGATATGGAAAAGTGATCACAGTGACGCGAGTTCGGTGAAGAGCGCCCGGTATATGTGAGTATTAAACTACTGATTATATCGTTTATCGCAAAGTCAAACTCGTCAAATGTTTACTACCGGGCTATGTTCGTCTACTGTCAACTGTCTATACATATTAGTGTGACTGCCATTTGTCTCGTATGACGTAATGTTGATGTTTATTAGCGTATATTACATCAGTTACTTTTTGAATCTGATATTGACGTCAAAGACTATGTTGCCACTACCAAGAAAAATTGGCGGAAAATTCAAGATGAAGTTCCTTCACCTTATTTTGTTACTTGTAGCTGTCTATCGCACATGTACATTGATTATTTTTTTAAAAGTTATTTGTCTAAACAGAAAATGGGCAAACGAAAACGACAACCTCGGAGGTGACGAAAACTGCGCTGTACTGTATAAGCGTACAGGGCGCATAAGAGACATACGGGGCAAGTACAATGCTGCAGCTGCGGTCTGTATGAAGCCAGCCAGTCTCCGTAAGTGCCTCTTTTTGAAAGTTTTTTTCTGCCGATTTATGCCTGGTACGTCTAATTCTGTTTCATCCAATCTAATTAGTAACACCTAACAATTCCTGTTTCGTTCAACCGATTTGCCATCCCAAAAGGTGTTGTCCGGTTTTGGCCAATCTGATCCTGTTTCATCCAATGGAGAAGATCATAGACTTTCCCCTGACACCTTCTTTTCACACCTCTGGGTCCCACTCCTGATTGATTACCGATTTGCAGTTATCAACGCTGTATCCGAACAGTTTCCGCAATCAGACCTGTCAGGTTGCAATTTCCATTTCAACCAAGCAGTATGGCGCAATGTTCAAAACGTAGGGTCGGCTGTACTATATAAGAACGATAAAGCTATTCGCACGTACGTCAGATCTGTTACTGCATTGGCTCATGTTCCACTCGACGACGTAGATGAAGGCTGGATTATGCTTCAGCAAGATTGTCCAATGGATGTCGCCCCCGAATAACTCGAACAATTCAATGATTACATGGTAAATACATGGATAGATGATAACTCAATTTTCAGACGACACATCTGGAACAGTTCATGAAATGCAAGATTTCGAACTAATAATAACGTAGAAGGTTGGAACAGTGGGTTTAGTAAAATAGTGCGGCCAAATCCAAACATAATTAATTTATGCATTAAAACAGGATGAGGTCGATGCGAGGATCAGGCTTCTACAAAGCGATGTCAGCCAGCCACAAGCAACAAAACGGCGCAAATATGTGACACTGGGACAGCTACTAATCTTATGTTTAATAATGGTGTATGTTAAATTTATTGGTACAAGTGCGAATTTATTGCTATATAAATACTAGTTGATTACTCTTGAAATTGCATGCTGATAATTATATCAAATAAAAGGTTTTTTCTTTGTATTCATCTATCTTGTTATCGCCATATATTGAATTATATGACGTATACTTAATATACTAAAACTTCATATTGTTTGCGCCAGTGGTGTAGTGGTTAGAAGCTCTGCCTTTCATGCGAGAAGTTGAGAGTTCGAACCAGCACGAACCATGGATTTTTCGTGCTTGAATATTGAGAAGAATTTGTCGTGGAATGGTTTATTGTGAAAAATAGCTTCGGGATGTAACAAGGCTATGTTGTACGTGCGACTGACATTTAATTATAAAGTAGCACCAAAACCTCGCCTTTACTTCTTACCAAAGTTTGCGCTAGTAGAAAAGTAAAAGTACCACCTTGCTAAAAACTAACACGGTATCGTAAAACCTGTGTTTAATGCGGTTTGTGGGAGCTATAGAAACCGCTGGTTACTGTCCGATTCTAACTCTTCTGTCAAGGAAGGATGGCGCACATTTTACGTATTAAATTTGTACGTTTAATTTCTGGATTATGAAACGAAGCCGAAGATCGATGTCAAAGTCTGCGTATACTCAAATGTTTTTCTGTCATGTAGCGGCTTTTATCGTCAATGTACCGTTAGTAGATGACGAGAATACCTCATATTCGTCCTCGCTTCTTCACTAAGACAGGATTCGGTATTTTAAAAAAAACACTAAAGATATACACACGAATATTGACTAAGTTCACACGAGACTGAATCAAGATGAAATGTCAGCGATAATAATAACAATGACAATGGCGAGAGTGACGGCGACGGCGAGGGTAACGGTGACGACAACGATAATGTTAAAAAGATAATGGTGACGATAAAAAAGATGGTGATGACAAAAAGATAATGTTATGATAAAAAAAAGATAGTAGGACTGATAAATAGATAGTGGTGATGTCAAAAAGATAGTGGTAATGAAATAAAAATAGTGGTAGAGATAAGAAAATAATGGCAATTAAAAGAAGACAGCGACAACGACGGCAACAATAACGATAATCGTAAGGGTAATGGTAATGGGAACGGTAGCGGTAATCGTAAAGGTGAAGGTAATGATAATAAAAATTTTGTTACTGGTATGCAATGTTGCCTTGTTGCCTCTACCTTTACTGACATGTTCCATGACTTGGAGTTACGCGAGAGACAATTGTCAGATATTCGGGAGTGACCCTGCAAAGTTTTCTTCGTTACATGAAACGGTATGCTGCTTATTATTTGCCTAAAACATTATACAGGCTCTAGAGATGTAAATCCTCCAGTTCCCCATATCCGTACTACGATATGAGTGACGTTTCTATTTTTCATGTTTGTGGTATTTGGGCTCATCTACTAACAATCTCTAACTATTTGTCACGTAACATTTGGGCAGATTAAATTTGTCCGGTGGCGTGTCTCGCCCCAATTTTTTTTCGGAATGCATGCTCTTGTCTCGGTGATGCATAAACTTGTCTGACCTGGGAGACAAAAGCCTTTCAAGGACTCTATATCCTCGATATTTTGGCTGCAAAATGAACTAAATATCTCTTTATGAACACTTAATGCCCCGTTAAAATTATACTAAAATCACGTAACACCCAGATAACAATACATAATTTACCTCCTAACTTATCGACGACGACTAATCCCAAGGAACGGGATAAATATGATGTTTTAAGGTACATAATGCCCAAGGTAGCAATTTATATGAATCGACTGATTACTATCAACGTATACCTCTATTCCTGTACACTCTATACGACATGATTTCGAACTACTTGTGGGTCTCCCCCCACCATCTCTTAAAGTCTTACACTGTACTGATTTATCACATCCAGCCGCCAACTAAATTTTTTATCATCATTTCTCTATGCAATGTGTATTATTAGTACATACTTTACTTAAAATAGCTTTACTTAATATTTTCACTTTATATAATGCACGAGAGTTTATTTGCATCGTCGTGTATATGATTATATGATCGTAGATAAAGCAGGCAGATAAACAGACTACACCACAGGCATAGCTATTCGCAGCGTTTACTCATGTAAAGCGTGTCTGAAAGTGAAGCTAATAAGTACAATATCAATCGAATATATTTCATTTCATTTCAAACTAACTTACTGGGTAACTCGGACGCTAATACAGACGTGGGTTAGGCAGTATACGTGGCGCAGCGCTATGTGGACTGGGCTGTGTTCTGAAAATGAAGCGTGGCGATGGAGAGACAGTCAACTTCTCAATAAAAGGCGATGTGAGTTTTTACGTCTCCAAAAAATCCCGCACAATGTACGCACGTAGTTAGAATGTAAAGATTTATACAAACGTCCGTTTCAAATGTCTGGGCGTGGTTTTCCTCAAACAGCTCTCCAACAATCGTCATCTTGAATGTGAAACCCTCTTTTGGCCAGAAGACCCCAATCTTTTGGTATCATGTGTTTTACTACAAGTTGTTTTATCATGTTTAATAGCCTTATTCCTGAAAATATCTAAGAAAAAAACGTTTTTTTTTTCGAAAACCTGCCTAAACGCTCCTCAAATATTGTATATTACACGATGCTATGCATATATTAGGGGGAACATATGTGAAATATATTATAGTACAGAATAGTAGTTTTATATTACAGGACGCAGTCGTTACTGTGTAGGTGTATCGTATGTCAGGAATAAATGTGTATTTATGATCCAAATGTTGTACTTACACAGGATACATTTGAAACAGACACGATTTAAGTTTCATAGTACTTTTTATATTTCATTAAAATATTAATTACTATATAAAATTTTGGCAGCGATTTGGTGGTAAATGTATGGCCTAGTGTCAAAAATTACTACTTAGGTAATACTAATGCGATCGGTGAAAATATAACGAAACACTATAACATCCATGACTCAGAGAATATGTTCAGCATTAAGACAACGATAGCCTCGTGTTATGCGTATATTAAATAGAGTGTATAGTGAATTACGATCTAGTCAACCACATGCCCACAGACTCACCCCATCCCCAACCCCTACCAGGACGAGGGTTAACCAGTGTTTTATGCCAAGCATTGGGAAACTGCGGTCCGCGCGCCACATGCGCCCCGTTTCATCATTCAATGCGGCTCGAGGCTCAATGACTCATCTGACTCTGATGCCAGTGGATCTTTATAGCGTCAAACATCTCAACAACCGATGTCTTTAACTTCAACTTACTATTCACGACATTGGCATGCGTTCATTTGTACTGCGCCATTTTAAGTCTAGCGTCTAAGGGCCGCAACGATTCATGGCATGACGTCTCGTGAATGACATGGTCACTTCCGATAATGCCAGAGTTTTCGGTTTTACTTTCGCGAATTACTGTTGCTATGGCGTCTGCAGGTGAAATTCAAAAGTTTTCCAAAAAAAGTAGATTTAATTAAAATAGGACTGTTGAATATTTTTTATTCATATAGAAGACACAACGTGTCCAATTTGCGGGGCAACAGTAGCTGTGATGAAAAAGCCGACGTAGAAAGTTACTACAAAAAAACATTCAGTGCATGACAGTATCAAGGGAGACGATCGATAAGCGAAAGTCACTTTATTTTATGCCGTAACAAACAACAAGGGATATTTGCGAAGTTAACGAGTGCAAGTAACAGCATTGTTAGCGCTAGTTAAGAAATCAGTTCATTTATTGCCAAAAGACTAACACTTTTTTTGGACGTAGAATACATAAAGGACTGTGTATGTTTGTAGCAAGCGAGCATTTGTGTCCAGTACAGAAAAAAATATTTTGTCACTTGAGTCTGTCAGGGTAAACCGTTACTCAGGGCATTTGAGATATAGCAGTCGATATGGAAAATAAATTGAAAAGAAAGTATAAGATTGTGTGCGTTTTCATTCGCATTAGCATAGAGCTCCGATATTAATAATACCACGCAGTTGTTATTGCAGTAAATAATGACTTTTGAGGTGGCATAAGGCAGGGCCGATCTGAGGCATATGAAAGATACGACAAAAGGTGAAGATTTGTTGGTGCAGGTTAAAGAAGTGGCACGGGACCGATATTTAACTGGGGGAAAGTGTCGTATTGCGACGGACGGTGCACGGGCTCTGATTGGAAAAAGAAAGGCCTCATGGGATTGTTAAAAAGTATTGAATAAGATCGGCCCTGAATGTGACGATTTGGTGATCTCTCACTGTATAATTCACCAACAGAATATGAGCGCCAAAATCCGTTTTCAGATGTCATGTCGGTAATCGTGTCGACAATCAACTTTATAAAAGAAAGGACACTTAATGACACAGTTTAGCGAATTAAGCGAGATGCAAACCAGTCATTTGGCTTATTATTGTAAAGTAAGATGGTTACGCCGAGCGACGATGTTGAGGAGTTTCCATCAGTACAAGACAATGAGATTCAGTATTATACGGACAATAAAGGGAAACCTCTGGCACAGTACGGAAACAAGAAAAAGTTGGTTGACTTGTGATTTTTAGTCAGCGCACACCTAGCCGACCTTAGTTCTCAAATTTTCAGGTCGAAATCCGGTCATTAGTGGCTTTACTCTCTGTTTAAACGTTTTGATTCTAAGTTATGGTTATTGGAGAGAGCCAGCTTGGGGTGGGGGATACGACTCATTTCCCAACACTAACGGGGAATACACCATTGGCGATATCAACATCCGAGTATTCCGCCGAAATTGCCCTGTTACAGACCGCCTTTAGCGAACACTTCTCCGAGTTCCTTCTAAAGAAAGAGTCAATAAATTTGTTTGCGTCACCTTTGTGAGTTAATTTTGACACTGCTAAACCTCAGTACGAAATGGAATTACTCGTCGAACTACAAGGCAATAATGAAAAAAAAGAGTAAATGCACGCATTTACCTCAATTTTTATCGAGGCCACCCTTTGTCGGTTTCCCGAAATTACAACTCTTGCTAACTATGGCGGCCCTGTTCGTCACTACGGATGTCTGCGAACAAATATTCTCGAAGATGAAAATTTCCACAAGAGAATTGCGTGTCGCTCTTAGTAATTTCAAAGTGGATCTTGATCAACTTCTCAGAAATAAACAATTGCTCCCATGTCTCATTAAACAGTGAGTCCGCGATTTTTTAGGCATTTGCATGAATTGAATTATTGCGTTTGTTTTATAATCAAAGCTTCAACTTCTGAATGACGGTCAAAAATGCGTCTCGTTCTGCGTCTGTGATTTCATTCAAGTTTTCTTTATTTCGAATAACGTGTGTCTAAATGTATGTGATAGAAAATTAAATAGTATCATCCTTAACCTATTATGCAACGTAAATAACACTCATTCAGGTAAAGTCATTTTTATTTGATAAAAAATTTTATTGTTAGTAGCAGTTACTGGCCTTAAGTCTTTGTAATAATAGTAACCTTACAATAATATACTTTTAATGATAAAATCATTGCCAATCTTAACAATGCCGCTTTATCGATAACACATCATTGTACATTGAATTCAATTATAATCAAATCAAAAATCAAGTACTAGAATATAACAATCCTGGTTTCCAATACCTGTATTAATGTATTTTATGCAGTTTCAAACTTTGGATAAAAAGTATTTTTTCTTATAGTCGTCACAAAATTGGGTATTTATCTGATGATGGCCCCAGCTGCAAAGTATTTCCCATGCGTTTTTACGCAATCGAGTTTAGAAATAACTAGGACACACAGTACATTGTCGGTACTTATATTTCTTTTTATCAACGTACACCTCTAACACGCTGAAATCAAAAATTAACTATGGCATAATTATGTTGCATTTCTGTCGATGTGAATTCGATTGTCCATCCTTATTCGACAGAAAATGGAACGCTGAACCAAACGCCCGACCAGAAGGTTCTTGTGCCGTGATCAATGTGAAAGGGGAGTTCGTGGCGAAGTCTTGTAACAACTACTACAGATACGTCTGTGAAATGCCTGTAAAAGGTCCGCATTTGGTGTGCTAAATTCATTGGGACTCTGATTCTCTAGATGTAAACCAAGAAGTCAACGTCCTTGAGAACAAGATCATCTTATTAGTTGACAACTTTGCGTCATTCAAAAAATACTCAAAGACCCTCGCAAACCATAGATTATTCCACCTTTCATTAAACTATCATCGTCCATAGGCCGATATTTAAAAAATGTGCAGCAACACCGAAGACTCAAACCCTTGAAATGATTATAAAAAATTACCGGGCAATTCGTACACAAACATATGTATCGCCAAAAGAGCCTATTTTACGATCGATTTAATACCCCAACTGTTGCAAATAACTGGACTGCCATTAACACACTCACTAATCCTTCATATTACTTACAAATGTATCCATGACATGCCTCCTTCTTACAGTGGATTTACATTATCCGTTTTTTTTTTCTGGCTCCCGCTCCCGCCTCCGATAAATCGGAAGGTCATTTACACTATCCGTTCTGACGTTTTTCATCGCTCAACGGGCGGAAAGTCATATGGTACCACTTTTACAAAATTGAGGATTACTTTCTTAGTGACGATGACATTGGGTAGTTGCCGCCGCGGGTGCGGCAACAATACTCGTTGCGAGCCTGCCCACGAGAAAAACCCTGGCAGTGTGGATGAGAGCTTCTCTAAAAAAAGCGTAAAATGAACTCTGGGCGTATAACACAGTCATGAATATGCTTCAGAGTCAGGAACCGAGCGCATTTCGTACATTTGCTCATCACTTGACTTTAAATGTAAACGCGGCGCCATCTTGCGAAAAGATGTGTTGCTAGGGCGTATATCACGTGAACCACACTGATCACGTGAACGACACTTTTCGTTCATTGGTTGACGCCCCTACTTCCGCTCCCGCTCCCACCAAATTTAGAACTCGCCTGAATTCCAAAACGGATCCGTTTTTCATGAAAAATGGCGGGGAGCGGGGGCGGGAGCGGAGAAATCGGATAATGTAAATGCACTATTATCTATCCTCGACAATCTCAATGAACACACCTGTGCTTTCGACCTTCTCATCTTCCTCCCTCACGCTTGCAGTCCCCCGTACAAAACGTGCTAATTTCTGGGATCGTGCTGCTTACGCTGCAGCACCCCACCATTCCAATGCACTCCCAGCTGACATTGGACAATTTAGAACTATGACTAAATATAGAAGCAATATGAAAATACGCTAATTGAGCATATTTTTCACTGAATAGGTCAACAGTACTATATCAATCTGCCGAGAATCAGCACTTTCAAAGGTGGATAGCCTGTTTCTGTATTCGATAATTTTTCATATTTATGGCGAGTTTGCCTACATATGACCTGATTCCCTTTTCGATATTTTTTTCTATTCTCCTCTGTATTATTCAACATTATCTACTTAAACCACGTAGAAATTAACCGAAACTGAAAAAAAAAATCATTTTGTCTATGACAAATAATGAAAACGGCGGTAAATCCAAATCTCCTCGTATATTCCAAAACTTTTACTTCCCTTTATTTCCTATTTCCTATCTATTTTTATTAACAACATAATTAGTACTAACACATTTCTTGATATCTGGAAGGAAGCACTAGTAACCCCACTACCCAAATGCGGCGACCGTAGTAACTCCTCCAATTATCGATATATTACCACATTCTTTCTAAAGTAGCTGAAAAAGCTCTCTCTATGCAAATGACATTTTACATAGAAACGAGTAATCGCCTTTCACCTCCACAATTCTTATTTCAACTAAACAATCTCTACTTTCGCAGCTTGCTAACTCCCGGCTTCACATTGATAACACTACTAATTATCGATTCAGCCGCTTAACTGCACTTGACATTCAAAGCTTTAGACACTGTGGATCAAGACTTACTTCTCCAAAAAGTGTGTAATGTTTAGCACCTTCACACTTTCTCGATTGAACTACTTCATAGTTACTCAATAATTTAAAATTAATAAGTAACGATTAACGATGAACGATTAACGATTGGCGATTAATAATAATTATTCAAATTTATAGTTGATAAAAATAGCGGAAATGATAGCAACAATGGCGTTAATAACAGCGATATTAGCGGTGATAATAGAGGTTATAAAAGCGGTTAAAAAAGAGGTACCAGTCGCGCTAATAAAAGCTGTAAAAATAGCGGTAATAAAGGTGGTAATAATAACGGCAACAAAGCCGGTAAGCGGAAATAAAAGCGAATATAAAACGGAAATAATAACGGTAATAATAGCGATATAATAGCGGTGGTTACAGCGGTAAGAACAGAAGCAATAACTGCGCTTAACAACAGCAGCGATGACAGCGGTAATACTGGCGGTAATAACAGCGGTAATAATAGCGGTCATAATAGTGGCAATAATAGCGGTCATAATAGTGGTAAAAATAGCAATATAATAGCGGTAATAGCAGTGGTGAAAACGCCAGTTATAACCCCGGTAATTATAGCGGTAATAGAACTGATAATAGCGACGATGAGGGCGGCGACGGAAAAGATAAGGCGACGATAAGGGCGACAACAAGGGTGACGATAAGGGCGACGGTAAGGGCGGAGATAAGGGCGGCAATAAGGCCGCGAGGATAAAATAATAACGATGGCGATGATAACAACGACGGTGTCGGCAATGAACCCGCCGGCGGTGACAACGATAATGAAACTAAATAAACTAGAGCAATTTATATTAAATTTTTCAGTCCCAAATTTCCACCGAGAAATTTCTTAACCCTTCTATTTACCAAGCTATAAACCTACTGGATGCACAGAAAGACATACGCAGAAAAAAGTTCCAGCCAATGCCATCTTAAAACTGGTTGTATTATACAAAAAACTAATACACAGAAAAAAATCACAATTCTCCAGTCCTTCATTTTCCGTCGTTATTTAACCACAATCAGCCAACCTATACATCAACTCGTACATCACCGTAATCGGGTGAAAATTTTATATAACGAATAACGATTTTTTGATCCCTTGGACCATTTCTGTTCTATTTGTAACACTGTCACGGAGTTGGGATATTTATTCAGCCGGATTATACACCTAACAACAGAAGTAATACTTGGAGCTAAATAATCGTGATGTTGCAAGATAATTCGATACACACAATGTATACAATACACGTATTCTGGCAAAAATGCTATTCCATAATATGTGGAAGTGTTTTGTGACTGTTGTCATCTGCCCTATGAAATGACAGCGATCGTAAGAAATAAACACCTCGCACATCTGGCTATTTTAAGCGCTGTATAAGTTTGTCACCGATGAAGAAATACTATGCAGCATTGGGAAAGAGTACGAATAAAACATGAATATTCTGGAGATAGTAAACATCGTAATTGCTCATAAAAAAATAATGCATCTCCTATGGGCCGTCTAGTTCTATTATCATGCTAATGCATCTTTTAATGTATTTACAGATAGAGCAAAGTGCCCTCGTAACTGGTCTTACTTCAATCAGTCATGTTACATACTAATCGACAACGACCGCACTACGTGGCGTGATGCCAATTGTCAATGCCGGGCACTGGCTGACGAGCATCACTATAGCTATCTCTTCTTTCCCAGATACAAAGGGGAAATTGTGAGTTTTTTTGCGGTCTGGACTATAACGCGATAATTTTTTCAGCATTTTAAATAACAGGTATTATTTTGGTGTGTATTCGATAACAACCCAAAGGAAACCTTCGTGAAATCTCCATCGCTCAGTATTTTTTTATCAAAATAGCCTTTTATTGATGAACTTCATTTGCGATAACCGGATTGATTTTACATTAAGAAGTATGATGACTGTGGTACCTCTACATTTTCAGGACTACGTTGTGAAGACGCTCCTACCAAAAATCGTACGATCCAATGACGAAGGCAACTCACCACTGTACATATGGACACTGCTGACTGATGGGTACAGAGGCGATTGGGGATACACGTACGATTGGCATCAGGAAATCAAAATGGGCCACATGTGAGTGAATATACATACAAAATTTTCGTTATTGACTTTATCCTATGTCATAGTACAAAAGGATTTGGACGATCTCGTCAAATTTGAGGTGGGTTTGCGGGGTCTTTCGACGAACACTTACTAATGCCGTATGAACATGTCCGTTTCAGGAACACAGGTAATGCCATACGAACATTGTGATTTGTGTAGTTACACAACATGTGTTGATAACACATTCTAAAGAATTAAGTTCCATAACAGGTATAGGTTTTTTCCTGGGCATTTGTCTCCAGCTTTTCGACGAACCCTATTTAACCCCATTTTAATATAGAAAACATCGTATAATTTAGCCAATAACTTCCTTGTCTTTGAGGTTTGTTACAGGTATGTGTATACCGCTGGCTTGATATTCAAACTTTAAATAACAGTGCTTCGAGCAGTGGTAAATAGTAAATGCAAAGGAGAAAGCTTTCCCTGTAGCTCAATTGGTAGAGCACCAGATGGGTTCCTTGAAGGTCGTGGTTTCGTGTCCCATCAGAGGTATAGGTTTTTTCTGTGCATTTTCCTCGAGACATTCGAAAGATATAAATTTCCCGCTATGTTGTTGATTCATTGTACTTAACCATCACCTATCTGATTAAACGATGATTACTCCGTGGACTCTCAGTATTCGGGACTAGTGGCGCGAATGCACACAGGTACCAAAAAATTGTGTAAGAAATAACCAGTGTACAGCCGACAAGGAACTAATGGTTTAAGGTAAGACAATTGTTTGGACAACACATCTGACTCATTCCAGTCAATAATATTAATGGTAATTTTACGATTTTTTTGTCTTATTTCCAATTTATTTACTGATTGTATTAATTGTAATGGGGAATGGTGAGATTATATTATTAATAGTCGATATTAGTGGCAATTACAATATTCACTTATAATACCGCGATGGAATTTACAATCCATTTAAATACTTATCCTTCTCAATATCTAATCACAGCACCGCCAGCGCCGACACTGTCTTGTAATATGAACAGTTCTAGGAAACTTTCTATGTTCTTTCAAAGTCAATGTTAATGGCCTGGAACTTGCATTAGTTCAGTGTCACTGTGGCCTGGAAATTGCATTAGTTCAGTGTCACTCGCCTAGAACTCGCAGTAATTCACTTTCACTCTGGGTTGGAACGACTTAAATGATTTAATGGTTATGTTAAGTTTTTTACTTCGTATGCAATTCAGAAATTGGCGTAAATCACCAAGTGAAGAAGCAACTAAGACTAATGGCACGTATTGCGCCGTATTTGATGGTGGCTTTCTCGTTGACCACCCCAAGAGCGCGACTTTCAAGTCGGTTTGTCAGCGGCCCCTGAGTGATGGGTGCAGGGAGATGAGCGAACCTTACTAGAGACAAAGTGGTTGGTCCTGGCAGGGTGCGGTGTCATGGCGATGAGATGGGCGCATTGACAATGTCTTCGTATTTACATTCAGCGTAGCGTGCCAGTGGCAGTTTTGTTGACATGGTTAAATTGTGTATTTAAACATCTGTGTGGGCTTCAACCTTGTATGTGCAGTCATCGGACTGATTAAGGTTATCACTATAAACTTTCCATTCGGTAATTATACAATCCGCAAATATTAGCTAATCATCGTAAAATGTGTCTCAATCATACATCTCATATATTGCGTTGTCAAACGTATTATATATCCCAATAATACGTGGACTGTGGGCGAATCATACGTTGAATAGATACTTATTATATAATGTAGACTGGAATAATCATTCATACAGCTCAAACAAATGCAATAAACCTTCTACTGTCACCTGTAAATACAGTAGAAGTCATAAGATAATGATAAAACAGTTACAAAGCAGAAGGTCATAACACAAAGTACCGGCCAATGATACAATGAATACATTAAAATCATTCAAAGAATACATACACAAACGATAGCCTACGCATAATACCATTCTAGAATGAGAATCTGCCAATCGTAAACACCGAAAACGTCAATCATACACAGAATATAGTATGTATTTCTGATGGTAACGATTGATATCTTTTAAAAGTTAACTTTTGACGAACTAACGATTAATTAATAGTTAATTTCGATTAAATGATAAACTTCCGTTATTATTACATGTCCATTTAATGTCATTTGAATCTGACATGGGTCAATGACATTTTTCTTTCATGTTACTGTCGAAAAGAAAAAGATGCGATAACCATGTATATTAGCGGTTCCCAACGTGTGGTACATGATAATACTATCCGCTGCCATTGCAGCAGAATGATCATCGAAAGCAAATTAGCCCGCAATAGCAATGGAGTACTACATGGTAAATGTGTCTAATGAGCTTAATTATCTGCGGTGAGGATTATTGTACGATCAAAACTGAAAAGCGCGTCAACTAGATAGTATAGCTTCTTCTTTAGCTCACGCATTATATACCTAAGTCTCCTCAGTAGTATCAAATCCTCAATATATCATTCATTGAAGCAGAATACGCGACATACTACGTGTGTGATATCTTCAAACGCACTGCCGCAATCGCGTGGGCGATAGTGCGGGCTCACTTGTTAAAATTTCTCCATGACCTGCTAGTAAATACCACTCGGACACCGATATGTAGTGTATTTGAACATTAATCGTGGGTTTAAATGATTAATTAATCTTCAAGTTTCGGGGCCCATA
>WURV02002588.1:0-24409 GCA_011762755.2 Epimenia babai
TCGCAAAAGGCAGTAGAAAAAAGGAATGTTTTAAGTTTGGATTTAAAGGTATTTAGTTCTGTGCATTGTCTAATGTGGGACGAAAGAGAATTAAAAAGGTTGGGTGAAGCGACTGCAAAGGCTCGGTCACCGAAATTAACCCGTCGAGAATGAGAAGTGTTAAGAGTGACTGTTTGACTCTGTCGTGTTGATCTACCGGTGTTTCGGACTGATAGTGAGGACTTGAGATATGATGGGGCAGTATTGTTCAAACATTAAATTTTGAAGAATAAAAATGGAAACGGAAGCGTTAACGACAACAGCAACAAGGGGAACGACGACAACAACGTACACAGCAGCAGCAGCAGCAACAATAGCCAAAACAATAAAAACGGGGCGGAAAGGGAAACGGGACGACGACACGAACAACTATTACTCAACTATAACTCGTCAAACAAATATGTACTCGTTAATCCCCATATTACATCCTCTGCAGGTCATACGCAGTTTTACAAGCATATAAAAATTCGGTTTAATATATTTAACAAGTTTCTGTATCCAGAAGTTCATCCAGATCACCATCAACATCAATCATGTCTTTATTCGTCCGTATTTAACCTTCTAAGAAGATTTCACGCAAATCCGTCAAATTAACCCTGTGAATAAAGCTGTTCACGCCGACAAAAACATAACGTGCTTCGTGGGCGGTTGTAGCGAAATATAATTAAACGTCAATATTTGAAAAACGCGTTTCAAACCCGCTGAAATGTGAGTAAAGGGGTTATTGCTCCTAGCTACTTATTACAACACACGCTAAAATACTGCTGAAAATAACGTTGCCCTAAGGCATATCATCACTTATAGTTAATGATGTCGAAACTGACAGGGAGTTGTAGGGTAACGAAGATTAGACTTCTCTGCACGTGATTTACAAAGTTGAAACCTCCGGTTAATCGATCTGACAACAATCAAATTTTGTCACGCAACAGTGAACCGAATAATTTACCATATTAATATAGAGGCTAACACATGGGGTGACCTTAGCGGAAGATTCTGGAAGTCGAATTTCTCGAATGTTCTTATCGTATGTTTTAAAAATGCTGCTTTCCGATACGTTATCCTTATCGATACTATATCGGATGGAATGCGGCGTTTGGTCAGTGGTCACTCACCCTTAACTTATACTGCCCGACCGGTACATCGGTCACATCGACCCACTGGCAATCTATCCCGGACAGGTAGTTGTCCGAACAGTTCGGGCTGATACCTGCGGAAACAAAAAAAAAACCTGAATTGCTTCAACTAAGAACTCCTGTAGTAGAAGTTTCAATAAGTAAGAGATATAGGGCAACACGTATTTAGAAACTAATTTTATAGATCACAAACTTTTCAATCAACAGGAATAGTGGCCCCATCAGAAGCAGTAACGTCAAAGGTACGAGAAATATGACATATAGGTTCATCTTTAAAGTTTAATTCGGAAATACCCACGTTGGATCTAGCTCCAGAATTGTGACATAACACCGTATTTTAAAGCTGATTTTATGCTGTAAAGTTTTTCAAATAACGGTTTTAGACACGCCACTGAGGAAGGCAGCTCTATGACTGCCACCAGCAAACCCCTCACGGATTTATTTTCCCAGTGTATATTAATTTGTGTTGCCACGAATTTTATTTTTGGCTAAGTCGACCAAAGCAAGCGGGATAAAGTACCTTGACAAAGGATACAACGGAAAAACACAATATGAATATGATTTGGATTGCTCGGGCTTGAAACACACACCCGCCACTTTCTGGTTCGCAGGGCGTCGCCTCCCGATATATTACGTGTGTCGTTTTTTGTCATAAAGCTCCTTATGCCTAGTCTTCCCAGGTGATTTGGGTAGCCCTTGTAGTGACGACGTGTACAAGATTCTGTGTTTTCTACGCTCTTTCGATGGTCTTGTCTAACGTTTGTAAACCCTCGGACGCTATCTCGCCCTCTCGCTGTACATAATAATCACTAATCACGAATTTAGAGGTTGTATCAGTCGTAGATACGCTGTCTGTGACCGTTTACGTAGAGAATGGAGGACGGGCGATGGTCAACTGTCTTTAACTTGCCTTTAACTCGTCTTTTTTCCACTGTAATAAATGAGGTTAACCCATCTATCGAGTTTAGCGCAGTACATGATGATGACCTACATAACGAGTGAACACCTGCCCACTGCTAAATACATCTACCAGTTACAGTACAAAAAGGGTAACGGCCACGTCCTAGTCAACAGTTGAAAATTGAAAGTACTGCTAAGTAACGATCTCAAAATTGTTATATGGACTTTAGCCCAATATAATTAATGTAAATGTCATATTCAGCTACGAAAGGTCATGCTACGCGTTATTCGCGGAGTACTATCAAACGATTGAAATCGGTAAATGAATATGCGCTTAAACATCTACGAACGAATTTACCGAAGTCTAAACACAAATATACACACGTGAGACAGATACGGTAGAGTTGGCACGGAAATAGATGTCAAAGTATAAATTGACGACGGTAAAATTTGCTATTAATGTTTCATCGTTCAGTCAAGGAATGTCTGCATCGCCCGTGACTCAGGAGCAGATGAGAAGATGTTACTGATTTGCAGCGAACGTCAGATGTGTGTTTTATTAATCATATTTATTTATAGAATCATATGTGGACTGCATTAACGGCGGAAGCATCAAAGCCTCAATACATACATTACCGACGGTAATCGGGGTCATCAAAGCAATAGCTGAGCTCTGTATAATTAAGAGTCAGGTGAAAAAAGAGATTTATCTATTAAGTTGAAGTAATTATCTTTAAAAAATCACGACTTTTCGCTGAATGAACAGCAACTCTTGCTGACGTTTCCCGATAATGTAAATTCATGCCGTTTTCAATCAACTACGCTATCATTATGGGAGATCTTCCACTCTTTTCCAATAAATACCGTCTAAATCTGAATTGATTACTATTGAACTTTGACTTTATTTTTTTCAGGTGTTCAATATGATGATGTTAACGAAAAGGTATTATACCAAGTAGCAAAACCTGCATTTTCACAAATCCATAACTTGTTCATTAACGGTTGTTCGATAACTGGAGAGGGTTCAACTTATACTCGGACCGGATAACGAGTGAACTTAGTTATTTATTCAATAAAATGTTATATGCAAAACTGAAGCATTCGAACCGTCTTGAGGTATCCCCCTCCCTCCCTCCGTCGTCGCTCGTAGTGCAATAGTTGAAACGTGGTCTTCGAGGTCTAATCAGCGCAAACTCACGAATTTTACTGCGCCTTCCATTACAGGAAATCGACAAGATTTTCTGGCTTGGATATTTTTTCGTGGAGTGCAAGTAAAAGTAAACTGTGACATTTATATACAGCGCCTTAAAGCCGCTTGCGCAGCTTGTCAAATGACGGTTTACAAGAATTTATTAGTGAGTTATAAAAATGTTAGGGATCAAGAAAGGAATTATTAAAAAGTCAATGACATTTACTACCATCAAAAACGAGCACTAAAACCCCGCCATTTCTCTCTTTTTTGATGCCATAGCGAAGAGATGTGGGTTGCGGTGTTGGCTTTATCGTATAATACGAAAAATGAAGGTAACACCTGATGAACTAACATTATCATTAGCACGAGCTCTCGAATACGAGTATACTTCATCAGGTGAAATCAGATGCACGTACACTTGTATACAAAAACTTGTGCTAATAATAATCTTAGTTAGTGATTAAGGTGTTGCCGTCACTTGATGTCATAGTCGGGTACAGACCTTGATCAGCTAGACCGACGCAAACGTACTTCTTCTCTACACCTCTATCACAGCTACTATCCTCCAGACAAAAGCTCGACTTATGACCTTCGGCCACGCGGTTGCCTAGGAGATCCATGACGTCGTAATGAGCGAAGACGTCCATACTGTGGTAATGTCTGGCGAAGAAACGTGAAAAATGGTAAATTTTTATGTAAATAAATAGTACATCGCGGGCACCTACAGTGTCGTTAACGCTCGTCCATTCGAACTTTGTACCGTGTGAATCATTGGACAAGGTTTAATTTATTTCAATTCAAAGCGAGATTGCAATGTTTATCGTTCGAATAACCGTTTTTGGTACACACGTTAAATGCGGTGTTTCGATTAAATAAGGTCAGTGCGAATTTTTTGTCTCGAACGGGGTAAAACAGGGTAGAATTTTGCCACCAAAGTTTTTGCAGTGTATATGGATAACCTAAGTCAACTACTAGCCTAAGAGAAGGGGTGTTGTTATCATAGCGCGTCTTTTAATCGTCTCTTTGACGCTGATGACATGGTGTTATTGAGTCCGTGTAGTGCTGGTCTCAAAAAACTTCTGGACATTAGTTACGAATATGCTGCTCGGTGTGATATAAAATTCAATGCTAATAAATCCGAGGCCATGTTCATTAAAGGTCACCGCGAAAATATGAGATACGAAGTGAAACATGGTGACCGCCATCTCGAACTTGTAAACAGCTATCGATACCTCGGTGTAATTATACGCGCAGATTATAATGACGAAGTTTATTATATTACTACAGAAATGCGATCTTTTTTGTGCGTTCCAGTATCCTAGTGGGACATTTTGTGAATCGTCCTGTTAATGTGAAACGAAAACTGTTTTTTATCTTGTTGCATCAATATGTATTGTAGCCATCTCACAGTGGGTAACAATATACTAAACTGAGAGTTGCATACGGTAAGGGTGTAAGAATGTTTTTACTATACCGTGTGCATGTAGTATTGTGTGCATTTGAGATTCTAGTGCCAAAAAACCTCATAGTTCATGCTAGGACTTTGTTTAATCAGAGAATACCTTGTTGTACGCCATCTTAGTCTCTCCCCTTCTTCATTCGAAAATACTTAGCCGATGGAGCGTGCTATTACACACTTGTTTGTAATTCATTAATATCTCACGTGTTTATGTTAGAGATTTTGGTATATAGTTAGGGTACACGTCGATGGACTGCATCATACTGTTTATATGCAGTCTGGAATAAATAAATACAGCTCACCGATGGCAGGTATGCCACTCCCACGCTTGTTTAGAGGCGTGCGGTCTGAAATCTGCCGTACCGCGGTTATGGATCACGCTGGAGAACCTCAGCAAGCGTCTAACGTCGTGAATCCAGGCTGTGAGATTGAACGTTATACATGATGGCACAAACTTGCAGCTGACGTTGAAATTTTATAAATAACCTGGTCATTCTGGTTAATCGAACGTTGTTTTTCGGGTCTTCCAGCAATCTATAAACCTTGCTTATCGTTTTGAAGAAACGAGGGCGTTTGCTTTGGTTTTTGAGATGTATCATTAAACCTCAACTGATCGCGCCTGCCTTGATTGATTTATCTACTAGGTATCTAGTGCAAGAGCACGAGTGAATACTCCATGAAAAGTGAAGGGCACTTTGACTCCTGTTACAGGGCAGCCTGCCACATATGAGTTGTGATCATCCATGTGGGAAGCGAAGGAAGCGGTCTTATGTGTGGTTTATAAACGTCACACTTTTCAGTTCACCCTTTCGCGAATTTTTCTGACAGTCTCCGTATTTAACACAGCATATAGAATCTACAGCGATATATAGCGAATATAAAGGAGATAATCCGAAGTGATTGTTCTCTGCTGATGAAAAAAATATCGTAAACTCGATACCTCCGGATTTTCGTAGTTCGTAGGCGGAGGACGCCACACAGTTCTCTTCCATGGCGCACTCCATGTAATAGAGATGTTTGTCGGAGAGGTGTGATGACGATTGGATGAGATCAATGTCGGGGATGAGATCTGGTAGTTCTAGCAACATGGCGTGAAAAGTTTACAGTAGGATAATGGCGAACGATAATATCATGTCTGCGTGTAAGAGCTGCCTATCTCTGAGTAGGTCTGAGTAGATCTTGTTTCTATGTACTATATTTACTGTGAGGTCACAAAGAACTAAGATCCCTAGGGAGAGTTAGAGTTACACACAGCGTTACACGTTTACAAAGATCCAGTCATTCTAGTTGCGGCACGCAACACAATGAGAACCGTGTCTAGTAAGAAATATAAGAACGACGATAAGAAGAATAATAAGAATATCAAGAAAAACAGTACAGTGTACACGGCGGGGCGGTCCACGTACCTTGGGTGCAGATGAGTCCGGCGACCTGAGTGTTATGGCTACAGAGAGTCTTGCTGCTACCTGCAACGATAGCGCACTCTGCAAGATGTGCCTCTTTACCCGTACACGTCACCGAATAGATGTGCTTCGGTATGTTCTCTCCACCGTAGTAGTTCACCTAAATCAACACGAAATATGATCCGTCAATATTACTATTCTGTGAGACAATACAACTTTTTAAGTGTTTACTTAACGTTTTGAATTTCTGTCACGAGAAATAAGCTGCGTGGACATAAGGGTAATGTTCCTGGGAGGTAGCCGGAACGATTCATAAACCGTTGCCTCGAAACCACGACCTCAAAAACTACTGATCTGTATTGTTTTTTCTCTGCAGTATGAGTATTTTTAACTAGAAGTGACCCAGTACACGGTTTGTAATTCCATGTGAATACGGCGCCAATGATATTGCAATCCTTTTGAATTATAAAAAACTTTCGTGAAATTAAAAGGTTACACCTATTCGACCAATAGAATTAAATGTTAACACGAACTTTCGTATATCATATATATATACTACATCAGGTGGAGTCTATTGGCGTCTGTCAGCTTTCACGGAATAATGTACTTAATGGAAGCTCATGTTTATCCCGATCTCATTTAGTCTCAACGACTACCTTTGTATTCCGTGTATTTCACGGTAAGACCCAATTCAGACCTCTATGAAAATAAGGACGCGTATCAAACACTTATACTGAACTGCTGTCGACCTGAGAGGCTGTACGGGCATATCCGAACGCGAGTTGTCGACAGACAACCAACGCCTCCATCACGGTCCACTTGTCACCACACACGGCTCCCCACCCTTCGTGGCCCGTCAGCGTGACCTGCACCATCCCTTCGCCCGCGAAGCGACCATTGGCCAACCTCACGCCAGTAATCTGGACAAAAGATGACGTGGTATTTTACCGTCGTACACGAATGGCTACTTCATGTTTCAAGATTATCGTCGTTGTTGACGAAGTTTTCATATTATCAACAGTATGGTGGCGACATACTTAAAATAAGCTTCTTAGTGATTATTAAGTTAACAGTATGTTTTAAAAATCAAATGAAGACTCTCTGTAAGTTGATCCGCCATCACAATACGATAATATGTATTTCGTTTTAACTACTGCATTGCGTTATGACAAACCATAATGATTTTGTTAATGGTCATAGAGAGAATGATGCAACTTTTATATTGACTCTCTACTACAGTACTTTTGTGCATTTTTTAATCGAGATCGAATCGTCATTCATCTTATATGGATAGTGGAAAAGACGCAAGGTGCAGCCTTGTGGAATTCCACACGTCCCGTTTTATATCAGCGCCCTGTTAACCTAACGGCGATTGTGCCACCGAGGGAACACCTAACAACATTGTATAATAGGCTAACCTTTATAGATTGGTCCTGCACCGGGTACATAGCAAGTTCTTGTTCCTGCAAACGGCCGCCGGTCTGTTCCTCCCAGTGAGCATCCGTGCGGTCATCAGTCCCTTCGATCGTAGATGTAGTCGTTTCTCTGACGACAGTTTTGTGTTTAGTACTAGTTTCTGGCAAAACGGTGTTTCTAATAGAAGGAAGACCTGGACTGTTTGTTGTAAAGTTAGTTTCCAAATTCGATTGCCGATCGTTCGACTTGTGGTTTCCGTCGGTAATAGATGTGTATAAGGTATCCGTCGAAGTTCCATTCTTATAATTATTTCTATTCCCGGGGCTCGACACAACGTAATGTGATCCCGCATTGACGGCGCTATTTTCTATTAACTCAGATTCTGTTACAGACACAGATGGTGTTGCGCTAAAATTATTTTCGGCGTAGGCGACACTAGCAAATTGATATGGCGTTACTTTTGCGTTTCGATTTCGGCTTGATGAACGCAAGGTATAATTGGTGCCTTCCAGAGTGTTCTGGGTACTTCGCCGCGTGGTATTGCCGCTTCGTTGAGTATTGCTTGTTCTTCGCGGGGTGTTACTAGTGGTTTGCGGCGCTTGATTTGTGCTTTGTGTTGCATTGTATGTGCTTGGTGGCGTCTTGTTGGTGCTTCCCGGGGTGTTATTTGTGCTTCGCGGCGTGCCCTTAGTGCTTCGTGACGTGTTATTTGTGCTTCGTGGAGTATTACCGGTGCTTTGTGTTGTATAAGTTTTTATGGCTTTCTTTTTACCCATGGTATGGAAACTTGTGGGATTGGTTGTATTTAAGATACCGAAATGTTTGGAAGGCGTAAAATTTCCGTTAAATTGCGTCGCAGTCGCATTAGCAATCAAATTGTCAGCGGATGAAATGGTAAATCTGTGAGTTGTCGATGGATAAAAGACGGTGCTAGTAGGTCGGCTAGGTCTCATTCGTCGATGCTTTCGACATTTGACACCCGCAGATACGTTTGCGCCTCGGCAAGCATTCTTTCCCCATCGTTCGTGCTTGCACAGCGTCAAGCGAGCTTCTGTCCCCCTACACTGAACTCGGGACAGCCAGATAAGTTCTGAATCACAGGGCTATACCGATAAAAACACAATAACAGAAAATACATAATATTCGTGGTAGAACAATAATTAAGATTTTTATTGAAGTGAGTGAAAACACAATAATGGAAAATGTTTTATTTTCGTGATAGAACATTAATTAAAATTAATATTGAAGTGAGTTCAAAAACTAAAAACAAGTTTTATAATTTTCGTGGTAACACCTTGATAAGGATTTGTATTGAAGTCAGTTGAAACACAATGAAAGAAAATCCTTCATTTTCTTCGTAGAACATTATTAAAGATTTATGTTGACGTGACTTTAAACACAAAAACAAATATATAATTTTCGTTGTAGAACAACATTGATTAAGATTTGTAATGAAGTGAGTTAAGAGACAATGAAAGAAAATGCATAATGTGCGTCGTAGAACATTGATAAAGATTATTTTATATTGATGTGAATGAATACACAATGAAAGGAAATACATAAATATTGTGGGAGAATATTAATTAATACTTATATTTTTGCAGTGAGTTACCGGTTATTGATAATCTTATAAAGGTAAAACGAGGCAAGCGCGATGACACTTCCTACAATTCAAAAGTAGCATCAAAATTTTGCCATTGTCCTTTTGACATCTCTCAAATATAGTGCGGTATGCAACAAAATCGTTGACACGGTGACATTTTCGATTAACATTCAGTTTGAATTCAGTTTGTAGAAATGATATTTTAACTCGGACTCGAAACTCGCTACAATGGGTGAGGGTTGAAAGCCCAAGTACATTTATAGACCGTAAGTATCAGCTAACAAAACCTCTCAACTACGGGTTACATGAAATGCTAATTGTGTCTATTCAGCGCAAATACAATAACTTCGACACTCGCGTATCACAGATGACGGATTGTCTCAAACGTCTATCCGTTTACAAATAAAGGTCTAGTGCAATAATGAGAGAAGAATGACTGGCTAAGAATCATCACTGAAAAGCTTAGGAGCAAGCAATTTAGAACGCGCCATTTTTCACATACGTGTTAGCGCGCTAAGCACTGGCGCCCCCTCCCCTCGAAAATAGGTGTGACTTATAATCCATTGCAATGATATAATCCGAGGATATTTTGGACGCAATAAAATATGGATGGCGGCCTCTGTGTATATCGACACGCCAGTGTCTCGGACGCCATACCGAAGATGCTTGGAATGTATCAATTGTCTTAACTTTTATTCTCCTAAGTATACCTACGAATTTGGTATTGCCACGATATGCTACGGATGGTATACTGAAAATATCACGAAGCCAGCCTCAGATATTGTACCCGGTATCATAGGAGTGCAATTTTGTAGACGAACGGCTACTCTGATAACCCTCAGGTGGTATATCCATAATGGTCTGCGTAACATCGTGATTTCATATTCTCAACTGTTCAGCTAACTGGAATCGGCTAACTATCGAGGGTTGCTTTAGCCAATTCGTACCTACCCGCACCCGCGTCGTATCGTCCATCCCTTATGGCACCCAAGGTACCTGGGTAGCCCAACTGTCTGCAGACGACCCGGGCATCCCGTGTGTCCCAGCCGCGCTTACAGATCGCTCCCCACTGACCGTTGTGGTGTACGAGCACTGTTCCCATCCGTGGTGAAGTTGCTCCCACGAGTCGTATATGCCCCTCGGTGGCTCCGTCGGGGGCCGAGTGGTCCGCAGCGGCGGACAGAGCGAGCAACAAAAGAACGTTCGCGACACGAACATTTCTTCGAATGTCGTCAATCAACGACCGCACATTCATCGTAGAGTTTTTAGGACTTCTAAAATAATACCAGCATCCCCAACGAAGTAATGAATTACATAGTTATTCAATGCAAAATAATCTTATTCATTGTTATTACGATACAACATCTACTTTATTGGACAAGATTTTCTGTTCAAAAATAAATACGAGACACGCCGATCTAAAAACTAATAACGTAGCGAATGTTTAATAAAGCAGGACTTAATTTGGGCTCGAGTTAACAGTATTTTATACTATCTTCAGAGCTTACATCGACCGTTATCCATAACGTGTCTAAAAATAACGCGTCTAAAACGTTAAAAAGTTTACTGCAAAAACCAAAAATAGCTACACCTCGCGGAAAGCTTCAACATATTGTACGTGAAAAGTGACTAATAGTTTAGAAAGTAAATCTGCGCCAATGCGGTCTTAAATACTAAACATATACATCAAAAGAATACGAGGAATTACTAGTGCACTCTCACAGGAGTTCGCCAAGGAGAAATATTTTTCCGCAAATAACGAAACCTCCGTGTCGGAACGACCAGATGTATTTTATGTTATGTTCATATCTAAAATATTTCCTACCTTCGCATATGTTACGCAAATGCGGCCGGAAGATTAGCATCGTCATCAAATCAGTTGTGCGATTCCATTAATCTGACATTACAATTGCTTCTGTTCGAATGTTCTTATCACTCAAAGCGATGTTAATGTGGTTATCTCAGTGTTATGACATAATCGTCATTGATTTTCTTGCTGCAATACATCCCATTTCATCTAATACGGACACGAGTCATCGCGCCGTACACCGTTCTGATATCTAGACGTACACCGGTGCACTGCGTGATTACTAAGTCGTCCAAGATCTTGTTGCGTTAAAAATGGTCTTTGTCTATTTTTGATAAAATATCAGTTGTAGATATATAAACGGGTGTATTTTAGGCAGTGTTTTCTCGATCCTTCTGGAAATTTCCCTATCCCGGTCTTGTGGAATAAAACGCATTTTGTTAATGTGGTTATCTCAGTGTTAAGACATAATCGTCATTGATTTTCTTGCTGCAATACACTCCATTTCATGTAATTTAGACACGAATCATCGCGCCGTACACCGTTCTGATATCTAGACGTACACGGTGCACCGCGTGATTACTAAGTCATCCAAGATCTTTAACATGCGTTAAAAATGGTCTTTGTCTATTTTTGATAAAATGACAGTTGTAGATATATAATCGGGTGTATTTTAGGCAGTTTCCTCGGTCCTTCTAGAAATTTCCCTATCCCGGTCTTGTGGAATAAAACGCATTTTCTCCGAACGCGAAAATGCAGACGTATGATAAAAATCCGCACTTTAATCGTACCAAGTATTTAAAATGGGTCAAATGAATGATAAAATATTAGTTTTAACAGATTTTATCTAAGTAATGAGTGGTCAAATATTCCTCGGGGAACTTGTACCACAAACTTGTGATCGGTCAGCTGGTAGTTAGGGGATACCCGCGATGTTTTGAGCATTGGATGACACATGATAAACGCAATATTATTGTAATTAGATTTCCGTGTCCATAGATCATGCCACGGACCCATGAAACAACGATATAGCATCGCTACCTCAAGATTTCCTGTAACCACAGTAACTGTACTACCAAAATACCAGTATACCGGCGAGTACATTCCGTGGCATTGTGCCATAGTGTGGCATGTGTGAATTTTTGGGATGGTATTCGAACAAATATAACAAGTCACATTGACATGCCCGTGTGGATGTCCTGGATGCTGCCGGCGACCAACTGCGTTAATTAATCATATTCGAATAATCAGGTTAAAATTACGAACGTTCCACATCTTACGTGCTTACGTGTTTATTTGGTGCACAATATTAACAAACTGTCGGTAACTCGAACCACTTTAACAAATCGCGATTGAAAGAAGACTCTGAAGCTGTGACTCGGTGAATTTATAACTCGGACGAATGACAGGCGGCGATTTGCAACGGAACAAAAAAGGACAATCGTAGCTAAAAATGTTGCAGTCAAACGAGGGAATTGAGATAAATAACAGGTTGAGGCTGAGGGGTAGTCAATTGAGAAATTCACAAGTTCTACGATAAAAAAATCAAGTAAAATGATAATTACAGACTTCTGTAAAACCGGGATATAATATATTGACTACAAATCAGAAACAAAAGTGTGCTGAAACAAAAACATTTGTAAGAATTAATGATGAGCAGGACAAAAGTGTTTCGTGGGTGAATTTTGTTAGTGATTAAAAAGAAAGAATACTTTAGCAACACCTTTTTTCGGGGTGAGGCGTATTGAAATGTTTGGGACAGGTAATGCGGAGATTCTCGAAAACTGTGCCGTGACAAGAATAACTTCGGTGCAAAAAAAAAACAGTCGTTCGCATAGGACTAAATAAAGGTAATATTTGATTGCATATCACTCAGGGAGCCATGTAATATACCCTGCGAGCTTCTTGATAAAAACCAGACTAAGCAAATTAATTCATGTAGTTAGCATAATGCGTACTATTTATTATATATAAATAAATTATCACATAGTTGCAGAGACGGGGTTTTGGCCGCAGATGGTTGCGTGTCGAACCCATTACCTTCAGGTTATGTGCGACATCCAATTGTCCATGTTCAGCATTGAACAAAACGCTTAGCATCATCATCATTATGGTCACAAAACAAAAACACTCAGTCGGCGTTCGGCTATATAATGTGCGTTTATTAATATCAACCGTAATATAACATAAAACACATACGATTGATAACTGATAACCAGAGAAAATAATTGGCATAAGTGACGTGAATTAGCATAAGTGACGTGAATTAGCATAAGTGACGTGATTAGCATAAGTGACGCGATAGCAAGTGACGTCGCGTACTCTTGACGAATGGCGTCTTACAGTCGTGGATGTAGATAGCATAGCTATTATAGACTGGGTACATGTTAGTATTACCATATTATACACATCTACATACACAATAGGCTACACTTCATCGAGGCTGGAAATATGCTAACGTATGAAATGATATTGATCATCAAATTACCAAATTTTAGATCTTGTCATCTGATTGATGCTGTAATAAATTTGTATAACGAACAAGCAAACCAAATATCGTCACTCATGTGAGAATATACATACATATACAAATATATATATATATGTTTGTGTGTGTACAGTATCTAAATAAGAACCACGTGTGTAGTGTAAAAGTATTAGTATACAATAGTTCCCCAATATTTTAAACACAGCCACTCACACCTGGGAATACCTGTCTTGAGAGTCAGACGACGCATAGGACACATTTCAAAATAATGAATCTTCAATGAGATACATCTTATATTGACGTAATAATAATGGTACACTCAATAGTAAAGTATATATGAGGTGTCATAGTTATCGAGAATATTGACTCGGAGTTTTAATCAAGTGGAACGAGGGATGTAAAAGAGGTTGGGACATTTTTTGGTAATTAATCCAGCACAGACTGGAGTTCGTTCTAGGCGCTCGTTCTCGATTGCTACTACACTAAAAGACCGGACATGCCTAAAGGGTCGATCAAATTGTCAAAAAATATCGCCAAAAGCACCAAAAGAATGGCAGTTATGGATTTACAAATACATCTTTCTGCCAACGCCGAAGGAATGAAAATATTCGCTAACAAAAATATCTCGTAACGATATCACGATATCTCTAACGTTATCAAATTGTTTAACAAAAAATAGATTGCTGAAGCAGGATATAGACTTGCTTCCTCATTAAAAATTGTTTATCGGAAAATCTTTTTTTTCGGGATAAATATGAGATGCGTAACTGTCTGTCCGCAGCTCAGCTGGATTTTAGGTAGAAATAATCGCAGTTAACAGTCGTAATGTCGACAAAAGAGTAAGCTTTATATTCGGTAATTTTAAGCCACATGGCTTCTCCGCGCCTAATGACGTTTTTTAAGTTTAAGGATCCTCCGTAACAGGCGCTCTCACGGCAAGAAAATGTGAGCTTTTGTTTAACGCACACGCTACAAAACTGTATTAATGTCGAGGAATGGCGTATATACATCGACTATGACTAAAGAGGATGTTTTTTCGAAAGAATAGCAGGGGAGAACATTATAAACCGACGAAAACATTTTACCATTGTGCAGTAATGTTTCTGATGTTGCTATGAGCTTATGAAATAAACGATCCCCATTAAGCCTGATAGCAGCCAGAGACCTTGAGCCTGCTGCTTCCGGTAATACGGTGAAAATAGTTGTATTTTTATTATAACTTGGCTGTTTAAATTGGATTGCGATGTGCCGAGTGAAGCGGTAAGAATCATGCAGTGGGAAGCTACGGTGGAGTCTGTGGAGGTATCGGTAGCAACGAGTGGTTCTGAGTAGTAGCAACGAGTGGTTCTGAGTAGTAGCAACGAGTTGTTCTGAGTAGTAGCAACGAGTGGTTCTGAGTAGTAGTGGGGTGAGTGTGCATGGCCATCGGTCCATCGAGAGGATCTAAGGGCCCGCCCGAGAGGATCTAAGGGTCGGCCCGAGAGGATCTAAGGGTCGGCCCGAGAGGATCTAAGGGTCGGCCCGAGAGGATCTAAGGGCCAGCTAGAGAGGATCTAAGGGCTGACTCGAGAGGATCTAAGGGCTGACTCGAGAGGATCTAAGGGCCTTTGGTGGTTTTTGTGGCAAGTGCTGGCTATTGCAGACTATGGGTGGCTATAGCTGGCTGTCTAAAATGGGGAACATTTATAGGAGGCTGGATAACGATATAGAGAACTACGACTCGGTAGATAAAATAAGAATCTATGGATGTTGATAGCGAGCTCCGACTCTCTGAAGCTACTCGCGGGTATGAGTGGCTAGGGACAGGCATGGATGGATGGCTGTATAAGTTTCTGTGCGGCTATACGTGGCACTGTATCAGGCACTATATAGTAACAACGATAACTGATCTAACTGTAACCGACATATACACGACAACGCAACGACACGTACATAGAGGCAATATAGAGCACTAGAAGACACTGGATCTACATTGGTAAACCGAACGGCTTAAACTAAAAAGCCAATGGTTGCTACGACGATTCACCAAGACATCATACATTATATACAGTCACGTATATACGTTGCTACGAATAGCCCATCAGCGATGTTCTATAGCGATATATGTTACTAAGCATCAAAACCAATGCCAACACATGTCTTAATAGACACGGACAGATGCAAAATTTTGTGCTTTTGATGAAATTAACGAAGTATTTACAATAATTAGTACTTTTCTATATATATAGGGAATAAAAGATGAAGAGCTGATATCTTTTTTTACCAGTTGTACATCTACATTCGTTTCTATAAATCAAAGCAGTGATGTTTTATGTTTGTACAGGTTGCTAGGGTCAAGAGTTGCCGATGTCGTATCAAAACTAAATAAAATGACGTTTCCATGTACGAAATCTGGAATTGAATGTCGAATGTCGTGCGACACTTTAAGGCAGTACCAAGCATTAATATTTGAATGAATTCACAGTACCCGTGTAAACAGACTCAATGCACAGTAGGTATCGTTACAGATCTTAATATCATCGTACTTTGAAATGTTACTTTCTAAACATCTGAAAGAGAAATGCCCAAATTGTCTTTTGTTTCAATCGCTGTGTGGTTACAGCATATGGAAAGTGTTGACGTTAGAATTAGTACAGTTATATTGCGATTAATCGTCAATGCGACGCTATCTGCACCTACATAATTATGTAGTATATACCGTGTAGAAATTGCTGCCATATTACCGTTTCCGAATGCTGTACCAGAATTCAGAGATTGGCTGCAATTCGGACTGAGGATATTATAATTCATTAATACAAGCTTGAATAAATTGGATCTCATCAATTTTCAAAGGCAATACTTCATAATACTCTACGTGTCTTAATAATTTTTAATATCGATAAATAAATCCGGTTACCATAGCGATAAGATCAAATAATTGTTCGCGAAACGTACACAGAACATGTGGCGAGATAAAATTCAACATCAAAAGCAGATTTTACAATGCATAACTCAAAAAGATTTAGCAAGGAAAGATGGCGGAACTAAAACTGGTGTAATGTCAGATAAGGATACCTTTAGCAAAAAATATAGTCGACAGTTTGAATGCGATCACTCAGCACTGATCATAACAAATCATGATATTCAACTAAAACGTAACAATGGAAAGAAACTGATCCAATTAGCAGTTAGCACTATTTACATAAAAGACCGCGAGCCAGATGAAGTGCTCGCCGCAAGCATAATATATACAAGTTGCGGGAAATCTTTGTTAAGACATTGAAGAAAGTTAGCTGGAACGGAGCGTGAAATATTAGGACTATTAAAATATTTGTGCATATAAAAAAATTATGTAAATATTGTTTTGTGTGTGTGTTAAAATTAGTAATTATTAGGTGGACATGCTACGATTTGTTTTTGATGGATCTGTACAAAAGAACAACATCTACATGTAAATAGCACTATTCCGATATATATAGGTATTTTAATAACAACGGCAATTTTAACCACACAACTGACAGCCAGCCATCGTCCATCATAAAACCTCGTTGATATTAAAACTCAAGTAAAGATCAATAGAATTGCAATCATATAAATTTTGAATCAACTTGATACTTGATTCATAGATGATGAACTTAATATGTAAAAGACATAGGGATGTAGGTTACTCTATAACAATATAAGGGTTTATCTTTTAGGGCTGAAATATAGATTAATGCCAACTTTGGTACATCAAGTATACATGATAGTGCGTAACAAAACGTAGCTGATTATATGAAATCTTGGGTCGATTTTAATCGTAAATATTCGAAAAACTTTTACGTTGTTACTGACTTTGTTAGATATAATTCATTGTTTATATGCACATAGTGCCGAAGAAAATTATGGAGGATACAAGTATAAATCATTACATTAATAATTGTTCCATGTGATATTTTTTCTCTCCTTGTAGTCCACTGCCATTTTCACTACAGCTGTAATTCTACCTGCTCTTTTCTTTGTCCTAACCTATGGCTTTGATCTCACTGCATCTTCTCACTTTATACCCATTCCCTCTGTATGTCTGCTTTTGAATTATTTTATATGTGGTTACTGTCTTTTTTTAGTCCAATATATAATGTTTCTGCTGCCTTTGTCAGCTCATTGAAGTATACTTGATATACGAAAACTGGTATTAATCTTTGGTGGAATAAGTGTATCAGAACAATTGCGAACATTGATAAAAAGATCATTACAAGAGAAATGTGAATTCATAGGGCAGACAATAAGATCCTTGCATGCATCGGGCATGATAGTGAAACAGATATAATAAACAAATGAAAATTAAGCGCGTCATTGAATGATACCAATAACAATGAAACACTCTGTAGGACCATTACACTGTAGATGGTATGGTGACTTGTAAAATGATTACGAGCAGCTGGCTGTTGCTGTGGTGGGTCATAAATTTAATGATAAATACGACACTAGTCACCGGGCCAGCTCACAGAGGAGCTTCAAACAACAGTGGTTTGTCTCGGTTGGGCGGCTGACCACAGGGACATTTTTCCATATATGAAAATCACGAAGTTTGATTTTGTGGATTATAACGAGATGATCGAAAAAATGATCGAAGTTGCATACATTTTGGTAACAAGATCAAGTGATTGATAAATCAAAATATCTGGAAAATGGAAATAGAAGATATTAAAATTGTACATAAGAGGTATCGGTTGCTGTGTTAGCCCATCGTAAATACGAGACAAAGGGAAAACCTTTTTGACCAATATGAAGATTTTACATGAGCTCTGGTATATTAAGTATATTTCGTGAAGTGCAATAAGCGGAACAAGGTAGCACACACACTATATACTTGACCAAATCAGTGTTTTCACTCAGAAACCTGCTCAGCGCACCTGAGAATATACTTCATAAAGTAAACTCGTCTGAAATTTATATCTATTAAAAAGGCATTACCTTTGTTTTGTCTCATATCCAGAATTGAAGTGAGATATGAACACTGACAAACTGGAATATTGTTCTCCCCATGTCTATTTCAGTGGCAATATACTTGCGTTCAACTGGTGAAAAAGCAAATATAATATTTGAAATGGGCAGTTAATTAATGCAATACATAGTTAAAATACAGCAGAGGACAGATGTAAAATTCAACTAGTTGGGAATCTTACAATGGAAATGGAGATGTATGTGGAGCCTTGCCCACCGAAACAAACCAACTTTATGGCACATTAGTAGATGGCTTAACAACTTTACGTATATTCTATATTGCTCCAACGCGGCGCACGCTACAACACCTAGTCACCGGGCAAAAATGTTGCATTGACGCTAAATCTTACGACACACAAACGTACGCATATCCTGTACAGACGGCGCGCACGCAACTCTTGACTACGTGAGGTAACGACAAAATAGACTCTTTGAACGTTACACACTGCATGAACATCTACATCATGAGACTTATTAACACGGTGTACTATGAAACTAGTGCTATAATTAATCAACGATAAAAACAAACAAAATACTGCTGCGAGAAAATCTACGATTCTGACTCAGTTCTGAAAAAATCTGAATCAAGAAGCATCATGGAGACCAATGCAAATACATACAGAAACGGCATCCCCGTATTTAAGTGACAGACAACTAAACGCAATTATAATACATGTAAATGTCTGTAATTTACACTATAGCAGGTGACAAAAGATTAGTTAATCGCATACTACAAATATATCATGAAAAAACTTATGTCATAAGAAAAGAATATAAAGCGGTATAGACTCTTTTAACTTAATTGTACATCTCTTGTTATTGTATGACAGATGTAAAGAACTTTTCCTAATTGAAGGTCATATTTGGAAGTCAAATGGTACCAGTGATGCGTCTACTCAGAAATTACAGTAATTCTAACGCTAGTTTTTTTCATAAATCGTATCTATTAATGGGCATTACGTAAGCCTAGAGCGACTTATCGATTATATGATTTTTAATGTAGTAAAAGTTGTCTCTGAGGGCCGTACTATGTAAGATCGAATTACGGAGTCAACCGGACTTTTCGAATAGACCGGATTTGAAGGACAGGTGGAAGTTTCACCATAACGGACGTATAACTGTCGTGAAGTATAAATGATTGGAGATGTGTCTTGCTACATTATTTTATATGCCATGTACTTACTAAATATACTTCCGCCCCAGCAAGACAAGGGTTACTGTTGACCCTCTGCTCTGCTAGATTGTTTTATATGGCAGGTAATTGGCAAGATGATTTCCAGGCTCAGCAAGACTACGGTTAATGGACTTGGGCAATTAACACAATATATAATTGTAATTCGCATACTAAAGAGCCTATAGGCAGTGTATGGCCAGCTGTATAGTCAAAAGCTTCTCCGAAAGACACTTATCTAATGCAGACATAGTGTTTTAGAACATCGCGTCTCAGCCTGTCCTCAAAGACTAAAATACAAATATGCATGTGGACTCAATAGTGTTGCTCTGCACAGGTGGTTCAAACAATAGAGGTAGTCTCAGTATTAGACGTATTAGCTGATTAACTAAACTTGAATCAAATATATTGAATTTGATTATGATTTTCCGGGGCTTGTGTGTGATTTACTGGGAGGGCCAAGCTGGGATATCTCTGGTAAAGCGTGGTTGCAAAAATCTACATGACAAAAATGTATATGAAGCGCCTAATTGTCACAGAAGATAAACGTTAAATTATACTATAAATACAATTTAGTTGCTATGATGTGCTGATGTTTATGGAATTTCAACTAAGGTAGTAGTGTGTGTTATTATGGTAACACATTAGTGCATGTGTCAGTGTGGTAAATCATGTTATTAACACATGCATGTCACGCATCATACATAATGTGGCAATTCGTATTATTCATGTTGCTTAAAGAGGCGACAAACCCTATCGTAGGGAAGCTGAAAGAACATACTTCTTGTCAGTAAGCTGTTGACGTTATTATCTCGGTAAAAACCGACAGTTTCATTTGACATGGTCGCGAACAGTTTCAGGCAGTGGGACACGTTTCCGGCGTATGCATCAACATAATTCAACGCGATTCGCACGCCGACGTTTCATGTGAATCAACAATATGGCAGATGTTGATCACGCGTTACGAGTCTGCCGTATGCGTGAATTGAAACTGGAGTACGTTATCCACCATCGATTCCGACGACGCAAACGGACGCGAGCACTTGGTTTTTCTGTGTATCGCGCAAGATTACCTCGGGATATTTAAGTGGAGAGAACAATCTTTGTGAACATGCGCCGTATTGTATCTCTCGACCCGGCAGACGACTGCTTATTGATGAGACGTTGCGATTTGCCTAGAAAATAACATCGGGGTCGGCACGTACGAGACAAGGTCTAGCTAGTGACGTCAACTAGCAGACTGTTATATATAGCACGTAGAAAAAAACAAAGTGACGAGCGAGAAATCTTAGCCGGCAATAACAACTTAGTGGCGGTGGAAATTTCCTTTAACATCGTGGAATTGATTCACCGATATATCGAACGGCACTAATGAGACCACCTCTATTGAGAGACCGACTGCACGTCGTGTCGGCTATTTTTTATCGCGATTTATCCTTAACTGAACAAATACAGTGAGACTATGCTTTGAAGGGGACCAACTAAGGACAGGCTGAGTGTATAGGGGGTGACTACATATGACTACAGTGAGACTATACTACAAAAAGACCAACTAAAGACAGACAGACTCTATAGATATGTGACTACATATGACTGCAGTAAGAGAGTAAGACTATACTGCAGAGGAGACCAACTGAAGACTGTCTGACTGTATAGACAGGTGACTACATATGACTGCAGTAAGAGAGTAAGACTATACTTCGAAGGAGACCAACTAAAGACTGTCTGACTGTATAGATATGTGACTACATATGACTACAGTAAGACTATACTGCGAAGGAGACCAACTAAAGACTGTCTGACTGTATAGATAGGTGACTTCATATGACACTGTGAAATATTTCCACAGTTACGAACATAATCTGTGATATTCTATTTACTTAAATCGATGGCTGATGTATTTATTCTGTTTATCTTGAGATAACTGCCCGAGTTTTGTCATGGTAAACTGTCGACCTTATCAAAATGAGGTATACAAGTGTCTAACAAAAGGGCTGCCTGTGGAAATAAATCAGGTTCTCCTCACCTTACCTTTTAACCCGTGTCCTTCTAGATTACTGTATTCGACATGCATTTACTGAGAATACATCGGGATTAAGCTGGGCATAGGTTACTCTAAAAATCTATGATAGCAACACATCAAAAGAATTTACGTGACTGAGAATTTACAACTGTTAGTTTGGATAAACCTACTTCAGTAACTGTCGTCATCGTCTACATATACATAACGATTAGCAAACTGTAACGAAAAAAAAACGATATGCATACATCAAGGTACTGAACAAGCAACGAATCTGATATATCTACATACATTATCATACTGTTTGATAGACAACAATCCTTAATGAAAATCAAACCAATGTGGTTTCTGGAATATTCCAACGTATCTTCGGAATTAGCAGAGGTTTTAATCTAGCAATTTCGACCATTACTAATAATTATCAGGTGAAATAGAATCCATACTACGGACTCGTATTATAAATTGTATAATACAGTTTCTAAGCCCAAGAGCTGCAAAATATTTTGTTAATTAGGCCGCATACAGCACTTTTCAAGAAACTGGCCGCGTTTGAGCAGTGGCCACAGTTTCGCTGCAGCCTCATCTAAAATGTCACGGCGTCTGCAGCACGATTATAACCATGATAAACGCATCTGATGCTGACAATGTTTCCATCGATCAATATTTCTATCCATGCATCTATCGCACCCTGCATGGTATACTTCCTGTTAGGAGACTATCGCTATGAAATATTGATTTCTGAATTCACAAAGAAAACTTGTAATGTAGTCTACATTTACGCGATTCATATGAGGATATTCTAGTTGTTTGGCAAACAGAGTAGAATGTACTACGCTGTAGTAAAATGTACGATACCTGAAAGAACACAGTGACTCACGCCTGTTTTCGGACAGAGATCCTCAGTTGAACATGAGATGTCGGTCTATTTCAGGTTGAGAATCTCGAGCATTAGCGGTTCGATCTCATTCGGGTTGACCTGCAGAAGAACCTTGGCGTGTTCGTTACTCAAACCATTCAGCTCCGATATCTTGGAGAGCAGCGTCGAGAAGATCTTTGGGGCGAGCGCGTACGAAAACGTCGCCTCGATGAAATGCTTGAGGAGGATGAGGTATTTATCCTGGATCTCGGATACCATCTCGCGGTTCTTGATGCCCTCGCCGGCGGCGTTGAAGAGTGTGATGGCCTGGAGCATGGCAACGATCGTCAGGTCGTTCCCGATGATGGCTTTCAATTCGCGGCAGTAGTTCACATGGGCGTCGTGTAGATTCGCGAAGCCCGTGGCCTTTTTCAGTATCTCGGTCTTGATCTCGCCGCTCGGTGTGATCCAGGCGTCCCGCTCGATGCTGTAGAATGCCATCGATCGCAGAAGCAGCGTGTTCAGCACGCACGCTTTCAGCACGATTATCTGGTCCTCCTGACACAGGCTGCGGAAGTCGTCGAGCTTCTTCACGAACATTATGAGACGCCGCACGGCGATCTCCGAGTTGTTCACCAGCTGATTCGCGTCGCCGTAGTTGTCGCCCTTCTGAAGTTCCGTGGATATCTGATTTCTGCCGAGCGTCGACTCGTACGCGAGCTTCAAATCGTTCATCAAGTCCTTCTCGTTACATCCGACGTGTCGGTAGAGTTTGGGGTCCTTCGGCTGCTCGCAAAATTTCTTGTCGAAGTACCTTGGGCAATCTGTGCGCACGGGGCTTCCAGTGCTCGTCGACGGCGGTGAATAAACCGAGTCACTCATGCTTGAGTCCGGATGATCCTGGCTGAGGCGAATTATTTTTTTCTTCTGTCGATTTTGAATAACCTTAGCCATCCGTGCTTTTCGCTCATTCTCATCTGTAGGAACAGAAGGCAAGGACTGCGACAATACCTAGCCTTTTAAGCATAATAAAAACACGATGCCTATAAATACTAATTCTTTCGAGAGCAGCGCATATTGGTTTTATTCACAATGGCGATGAATTATTCGAGATTGTGCCTTTAATAAATAAAATGCCACATTTGTTAACTGTCTACCCACGACTGTCTGGGTAGCACTTGCGGCGTGCCTATATACTGACTTCTCTCTGACGCTCTGTTGGCTCTGCGGATGGTAATTATGGTGCTAACCTCTCCGCTAAATGATCCCATGAACGGTTACACATCGAGCGGTGTGCGAGGCACCTGTTAACCTGTGGTGAGCATGGACAAACTGACCAACTGTGGCGTGTAAGGACAATGGTCAACTCTCTGCCCAGATGACGTCATTTTTCACTAGTTTTTCCCCCATTGTAATGAAGGACGTTGATCTATTCGTCGTGTTAACCACAGCACACATAACCTACCTGTGCAAGGAGCAAATGACAGCTGAGACAAGTATTTTGCTTCAACCCAGCTTACTGCTACATACGTAACTTGCCCTCCCATCTGGTCAGTAACTTATACTTGCCCTCCCATCCAGTCAGTAACTTATACTTGCCCTCCCATCTGTTTAGTAACTTATACTTGCCCTCCCATCCAGTCAGTAACTTATACTTGCCCTTCCATCCAGTCAGTAACTTATACTTGCCCTTGCATCCAGTCAGTAACTTATACTTGCCCTCCCATCCAGTCAGTAACTTACACTTGCCCTTCCATCTGGTCAGTAACTCATACTTGCGTTCCTATCCGGTCAGTAACTTATACTTGCCCTCCCATCTGGTCAGTAACTAATACTTGCCCTCCCATCCGGTCAGTAACTTATACTTGCCCTCCCATCTGGTCAGTAACTCATACTTGCCCTCCCAGTCAGTAACTCATACTTGCTCTCCCATCCTGTCAGTAACTGACACTTGCCC
>WURV02002699.1:0-24407 GCA_011762755.2 Epimenia babai
CAGAGGTTTCTCATTTGTGTGATAAGAAACAAGGTCATATCCACCAACACCTGTGGTGCTATGCATGTATTGATCTCCTGCAAAGGCTTGGCCTGCAAGAAGTAAAACTCCAAATAATGATAAGAGTAATTTTGATGTCAGTTTTTTCATTTTAAGTGCTCCTTTTTTTTAAGATTAAACAGCTGTTTTTTGTGTGTTTACTAATGGAAAATCAATTTCTGTTTTTACGATGTTGTTGAAATAATTTGTTAAAACATTCATTCCAATATGAAAAATAATTTCAACAATTTCAGCGTCGTTAAAACCTGCTTGTTTCACTGCTTCAAAGTCAGATGCATCAATTTTGCTTTGTTTTGTTACGACTGCTTTAATAAAGGTTAAGGCTGCTTGGGTTTTGCTATCGCTTGAATTTCCTTGCAAGTTGTTGCTGAGTTCATCTTCACTAATACCTGCGCCTTTTCCAAGTAGGGTATGTGCAGAAGCGCAATAATCACATTGATTCATGCCTGCAACGGCTACAGCGATTTGTTCTCTGAGTTGTGCTGATAAAGCTCCATTGCTAAGTGCTCCACTTAAATTTAAATAAGCTTCAAGGGCAGCGGGTGATTGGGCAAATGTTTTAAAGATATTCGGAACTGTTCCAAGCTTTCCTTGAACGGCATCGAGTAGTTCTTTTGCTTTTCCGGTTGTATTTTCTGGGTTGAGTGCTTCAATTTTTTGCATTTTAATGCTCCTTTTGATTGAATTTATTATTTTTTAAAGTAAACAGATCTGTATACCTTCTATTAACAAAACAATGGATGGCCTAAGAGAGTTCCCGTGGGATGAAAAAAATAGCTCAATAGAAGCCTCTGAGGTAAAATAAGCCTTCTAAAAGGAGCGAAAGAACATATGCCAAGGGCAGATAAACGAAAAAAATTGATTCAGGTGGCTACCGGGCTTTTTTCAAAGCACGGTTATCATGCTGTGGGTATAGACACTATTGTTAAAAAAGCGGGTGTTTCTAAGAAAACGCTTTATCACCACTTTGAGTCTAAGGATGATCTTATTGTTGCTGTGCTTGAGACTTATGATCAAGATTTTAGAGAGAGCTTTGTTAAAAAGGTTGAATCAAGAGCTAAAACTCCTGCTAAGAGAATTTTAGCTATTTTTGATGTTGCAGAGGAGTGGTTTCAAAGTGATAAATATTATGGATGTATGTTTATTAGTGCCGCCAGTGAGTATTCGAGTTTTTCGTCTCCTGTGAGAAGTATTTGTAAGCAATTTAAGTTTCTTACGCGATCTTATATCGAAGAGTTGGTCACACAGGCAGGGTTTAAAAAACCAACTGAGCTTACAAATTATATAGCCTTACTTTTAGAGGGGGCTATTGTCACGGCTCAAATTTCAAAAAAATCTGATAGTGCAAAAGAGGCTCAAAAAGCTGTCCGGTTACTTTTAAAAGCAAGCTCAAAATAAAGAGTCATATTTAATAAACTAATCGAGTATGTGTATAAGCTGAAAACCAGCCAAACCAAAAGGCTCTATGTGCAGGCAAACGATTTAGTTTTCTTCCGTCTTCTGATTCAAGATGGCTTTCTGTTAAGTGCCAGGTATTTCCTTCGGTATCAACGACATGGTTTTTTTCATTCCAGTCTTTAAATTTAATGCCTTGGGTTTCATAAACACGATTTGCACCTGAAGCGTCTGTTAAAATAACAAATGAAACTTCTCCTAGTAGATCATGATAAATTTTATGGTTTAACAGATAATCAGATGAAATGGCAAGAGCTTCGTTGGGGGCTTCTTTAAAAACGAGTCCTACCACTTCATCTTTGTTTTTGAGTCTTTTATCTTTTTTAGGAACATTAAACATTAACTTATCTGTAGAAAAATAATTTTTATAAGCAGCGCCTTCAGAATAATCTCTTCGATGTCCGGTATCTAATGAAAGAACAGTTGTGTCGGGATGTCTTTTTTTCCATTCACCCCAATTTGTTGTTACAACATAAAGTCTTTCTAGGCGTATTTCTTGATTGGTCAAAGGTCCGATGACGGGTTCGCCTTTTAAAGTGTTCCATAATGATTGTGTTGCTTGGTCATACATAAGTTTATTTGATCGGTATAAAAAACCACTTGTTCCCAAATCATGTTTAACGCCTTTAAATTCAGCGTCATAAATAATCATGGTTCCGCAAAGCGTGCAATAGACTCCTGCAATTGATTTGCCGCCTATTTCATCAGTAAAAAGTTCATGCCATGCCAAAATCCTTTTGGGATAAGCTCTTATGTCTCCATTAATTTCAACACCAAAAACAATATGGTCGTCTTCTAAATAATCTGCTTCTTGAGCAGAAATCATTTTAGGGTTTCTTAAAGGGGGAATTCCATCCTGAACAACGCCGCCCCAACGAACTTCATCAAGACGAATAAGGGAGGGTCTTTCGTTAGAAAAATATTGGCTAAATTTAGGGTCAATAATTCGATAAAGCTTAGATTTAAATTCAGGATAGCTTTCGCTTAGTTTTGGGTCTTGATTCCAAATCCACTCATACCAAAGGTTTGAATTTGTTCCAAAAGTTTTTCCTGTTTTTTCTTTAAGTGTTTTGAATAGTTCAATGCGAATTTTTGGGTCTGGGTGCAAGTAAGATGTTTCTAAAGCTAAAATAATATATTCATCTTTCCAATGAGTTTTTATATTTTCTAAAACACTTTGTCTTATTTCAGAACGGGGATGAAAAAGTGAAAGAAAAATATCTGAATCAGAAGGTTGTGACTTTGGTTGAGTAAAAACGGTTGAAGATTGAATGATGCAAAATAAGACGATAAGAATAATATTCTTTTTCATGATAAAGTTTTTAACTTCCTTATTTGTTCTTCGTTTAAAACATCAGGCATCGACCCTCCAAAATAAGCCCAAGTATTAAGTTTAATGGCTTGTGCTTCAGTTAAGTTGAGACCAAGAAGTTGAGGGTATCGTACGCGCAGTGAATGTTTAGGTTGAATGAAATGAGGTTTTGATTTAACGATTTTTATTTCTTTATCTGAGAGAAAGTTTTTTGCTGCGTGAGCATCACTTGAAGAGTTTGCAATATAAGCGTAAAAAGAACGTTGATTTTTTAAGGCTGAAACAAGCTCTTTTAAGCTTACTTGATTAGAGTTATAATCTACCTGAACAATTTCACCGGCTCCGCGCATATGACCAATGCGTGATGAAACAATGCCAGGCAATTTTCCAAGTGTGGCTTCTCCTGTCCAATAGCAATACATAGAAAATGTTGCGGTTTGAATTTGTGGATTGCTGTAAGCTCGCGTTTGACTTAAAGCAAGAAATAATGCTGCAAAAACAAATAATAGATAGAGTCGTTTATATTTCATTTTTTCTCCTTAATATTAAAACATTTTTCCCAGGAAAAAAGTTTCTTCCTAGGTGAGAATAAATTTATTTTTCATCATTATTTATTTGATAAATATTAATAATTACCATAAAATATATTAACTATTGTAATACAACCAAATAGTGGTATATTTTATATGAAGAGAGATGTTGAATTTAGTGTTGAGTTTTATGTAAAGCCTTCGGGAAAAATTCCTGGGTTAGAGTTTCTTGAAAGTTTGGATCATTATTCTCGAGAAAAGATGGAAGATAAAATTGAGTATCTTCGAATTTTTGGTCCTAAGTTAATGAGTCCACATGCAAAGCTTTTGAGAGATGGAATCTATGAGTTGAGATGTAGGAGTGAAGCGGGTCATTTGAGGGTTTTTTATTTTTTCTTGAAAGGCAAGAGAGCAATTTTGACGAGTGGAATGAAAAAAACAACAAATAAAGTAGACTCGAAAGAAATTGAAAAGGCGATAAAAATTAAAAAACTTTATCAGGAATAAATGCTATGAAAACTTTGAAATATGAAAATTATATAAAACAAAGAGCTAAAGACCCTATTTTTAAAGAGCGATATGAGTTAAGACAACAAAAAATTGCTTTAGCTTCAAAAATCATTGAATACCGCATGGATCACAAGTTATCTCAGGGCCAATTAGCACAGGCTGTTTCTAAAAAGTGGAAAATTCGTTTTTCTCAACAATATGTTTCTAAAATTGAGAACGGTGATTTTTCAAGTTTGGATGCGCTTAATCTATTACTTCATTTCACAGGTGAAAAGCTTGAATTACGAGCTGTCCATTCATCATAAGTGAACTTACTTTATACCTCTTATTTAATGATATAATTACTCTTTAACGTAAAGGATTTTAGTGATTATTCATTCTAAAGATAAAAAAGCTTCAGAACTTTATCATTTGATGACGCAAATGATTGTGCCTCGTCCCATTGCCTGGGTTTTAACTCAAAGCTCAAATCAGAGTTTTAATTTAGCGCCTTTTTCTTATTTTAATGGTGTGAGTTCTGATCCTCCTATCATTTGTTTTTCTGTAGGTAAGAAAAAATCTGGTGATAAGAAAGACACCTGGATTAATATTGAAACCGAGAAAAAGTTTGTGCTTCATATTCCTTCAGTTGATTCAGCTGATACAGTTACAAGCAGTGCTGATGAGCTTGGTTATGGTGAGTCAGAAATCAATTCAAAAAATTTGAAAACAAAACAAGTTGAAGGTTGGTCTTTACCTATTTTAGAAGAGTCCAAAATTGCTATGCTTTGTAGCCTGCATAAAATTGTTGAGGTGGGGAATAAGCCTCAAGCACTTATTCTTGGTGAAATAGAAAGCATTTATTTGGCTGATGATGTGACGCAAGTCGAAGGTCATAAAATTATTATTGATCCTAAAAAATTAAATCCTCTTGGACGTCTTGGAAGAAGTCGCTACGCTTGCATTAAACCTCTATAGTTTTCAACTATATCAATTATATATAAAATCGATTAGATCTATACTTTAAATGATGGCATTATGGAAGTATGAGATATTTTACAGAAAGCCGTATGCGCGGCATAAAAAACAAAAGAGGTTATCCTTATGAAAAAAATCAACGGATTCATGAGCCTCGTAATGGCAGCACTTATGACGGTTTCGCCGTTATCTGTTGCAGGAGCGAGTCCTGATATGAAAAATGGTGAAGCAAAACCTAATCAATTTTGGTGGCCAGAGCAATTAAACCTTGGACCACTACGAGCACATGATGTTTCGTCAAATCCTTATGGCGAAAATTTTAATTATGCAGAAGAGTTTAAAAAACTTGATCTCGATGCAGTTAAAAGTGATATCGATACTTTACTTACAACTTCACAAGATTGGTGGCCATCAGATTATGGAAATTATGGACCTTTCTTTATTCGTATGGCTTGGCATAGTGCAGGGACTTACCGCACCATTGATGGTCGTGGTGGTGCCGGTGGAGGGCAACAACGTTTTGAACCTCTTAACAGTTGGCCTGATAATGCAAACCTTGATAAAGCAAGAAGATTACTTTGGCCAATTAAACAAAAATACGGCAAGTCACTTTCATGGGCAGACCTTATGATTTTAACGGGCAATGTGGCTATGGAAAATATGGGTTTTAAAACGCTTGGTTTTGCAGGCGGTCGTGTTGATGATTGGGAAGCTGATTTAGTTTATTGGGGCCCTGAAAAGAAAATGCTTGATGATAAGCGTCGTGATGCAAAAGGTGATTTAAAAGGACCTGTTGCAGCTGTTCAAATGGGACTTATTTATGTAAACCCTGAAGGACCAGGCGGAAATCATGATCCTCTTGATGCTGCTAAAGATATTCGTCGTGCATTTGGACGTATGGCAATGAATGATGAGGAAATTGTAGCGCTTGTTGCTGGTGGGCACACTTTTGGTAAAGCGCATGGTGCGCATAAACCAGAAGAGTGCGTTGATGTTGAACCTGCAGCAGCTGATGTTGAAGAACAAGGCTTTGGTTGGAAAAATAAATGTGGAAAAGGACATTCTGAAGACACAACCACAAGTGGTTTAGAAGGTGCTTGGACGGCATCTCCGGCCCAGTGGACACATATGTTTTTTGATAATTTATTTAAATTTGAATGGAAGCAAGCGAAGAGTCCAGCCGGTGCAACGCAATGGATTCCAACAGATGAATCTGTTTCAAATATGGTGCCAGATGCGCATATCAAAGGAAAGTTTCATGCGCCAATTATGTTAACAACAGATTTATCACTTAAAAAAGATCCAGAGTTCAGAAAAATTTCTGAAAGGTTTCATGCAAACCCTGAAGAGTTTGAACATGCATTTGCAAGTGCTTGGTTTAAGTTAACACATCGTGATATGGGACCACGTGCACGTTATGTGGGTAATGATGTTCCAGATTTAGAACTTACCTGGCAAGATCCAGTGCCTGCAGTTGATTATGCATTGATTGATGATAACGATGTTAGAAATCTTAAAAATCAAATTCTTGAATCGGGGTTAACTGTTTCAGAGCTTGTACGAACAGCTTGGGCTTCGGCTTCAACCTTTCGTAGCAGTGATATGCGAGGTGGTGCAAATGGAGCACGAGTTCGTCTTGAACCGCAAAGAAATTGGGAAGTGAATAACCCTGAAGAATTAGCAAAAGTGCTTTCAAAGCTTGAAGAGATTCAGAAAAATTTTAATGAGTCTGCAGCAGGTGGTAAAAAAGTTTCAATAGCTGATGTGATTGTGCTTGGTGGTGCAGCGGCGATTGAAAAAGCTGCAAGTTATGCTGGCTTTGATGTTGAAGTGCCTTTTAATGCAGGACGCACAGATGCATTACAGGAAAAAACAGATGTCGTTTCATTTGAGGTGCTTAAGCCAACAGCTGATGGATTTAGAAATTATTTCAGCAAAGAAAATGATCGTTCTTCGGCTGATATGCTTGTTGATAAAGCGAGCTTACTAAACCTTACAGTGCCTGAAATGACTGTTTTGGTTGGAGGATTGCGCGCGCTTAATGCAAACTCTGCTGATTCAAGTCACGGTGTGTTTACAAATACTCCAGGCGTTTTGAATAATGCCTTTTTTGTAAACTTACTTGATATGGCAACCAAGTGGCAGAAGTCTGCAGCAGAAGAAGGTGTTTACGAAGGTTATGATCGTAAAACAAATGAACTTAGATGGACTGCAACACCAGTCGATTTGATCTTTGGTTCAAATTCTGAGTTACGTGCCGTTGCTGAAGTTTATGCTTTTGATGAATCAAAAGAAAAATTTGTAAATGACTTTGTAGGTGCTTGGGTTAAGGTGATGAATCTTGATCGATTTGAAGCTTAATCAAGTTAATTTAATATAAAGAAAACCCTCGATATCATTTGGTGTCGAGGGTTTTTTTCTAAAATTTTCTTTCTTAATGTTATATTAGAGTATGTTAAAAATTTTTAGAATGACTCTATTAATTCTTTTGATAGGTGTGACAGCACAAGCTCAAGATAAATCTATTAGCAAAGATAGTGATCTTTATCTTATGGTGCAGCAAATTCAATATAACGTTTCAAGAGTTGCTTTTAGAAAGCCGTTTCAATTTTCGAATATGAATGATTCGTTAGAACTTACAGGTGAAGCTGTTTTGCTTATGGGTGAATCTACAGAGATTCAAACTATTCTTGCATTGCTTGAAAAAGCTCATAAAAAATATAATGAAAATCATATTGCAATTTTATTACGAGCGATGGTTGTAGAAATAGATCAAGGGCCTGAGCTTTCGAACCCTGTTTTTGAAGAATTTTTAAAATCGAGTAAATCTTACTCTAAATTAGATGAGAAAATTTTAAAGTTTGAACACTTTCAGCAAGTGAGGCGAAGTGTTTTAAACTTATTAGATTCTCGTGGCATTACTTTTGATGATCGTCAGGAAGAAATTAATGTGGTCATTCCTTTTGAGTCTTTTTATCGATTTATTTCCAGTCCCGATGAAGAAGATGTTTTTTTAAATTGGTTTATGTTGGGGTTTATTCTCTTGGGAGGGTTATTTTTAATTTATCGCGGTTTTATGGATGATCCTTTAAGGGGAACGTTTACGAGGCATTTTGGGTTTGTTTACTTTTGTGTTTGGTTTGCTTACGGAATTTGGATGATAGATTTATTCTTTGGATTGCCATTTGGGCTTAATAGGCATATGACGGTTTTATTTATTCTCGTTGGAGCAGGTTTATTTTATGTTAATGGGGTTATTCGGCAGCTTTGGGAGGTGAATCATCCTGAGATTGCAGAGGGTTATCAGCTGTGTTCTCATTGTAAAAAAGCAACTCCGGAGCTTTCAACGATTTGTTTTCATTGTGGTAAGGACTTAAAATAATTAAAATCAGTGGTTATACTAGTTATATAACGAAAGGTGATTTATGATGCAAAGAATAAAAGGTTTAATCATTATTGTACTTATTGCAAGTCTTTCTATTTTCTTCCTCAATTTTAAACATACATCTTATTCGGGGACTCAAAGACTTTTTATTGAACTTAAAGCAAATAAAAAAGGTATTGCTTTTGAAATCAAAAAAAATGGATTTCAACTTTGGCAAACTTCTTACGGGCATTTAAAAAAGAAAATATTTACCACGACAGATCATATCGATAGAGCAGAAGAAATGAAAAAGAAAACAGAAGCAAGAGCCAAAAAAGTAAATAGTGCTATTGGCTAGGGAACCCATGCTTTTATGTGGACTGTTTATATTTTAAGGTGTAAGGATGATAGTCTTTACACCGGTATTACTAACGATTTAGATAAGCGCCTTGAAGTGCATAACTCTGGAAAAGGTGCTAAATACACGCAAAGTCGCTTGCCCGTTAAAGTTGTTTATCAAGAATCAGTGGAAGATAAGTCACAAGCTCTCAAAAGAGAATTTGAAATCAAACAACTTTCTAAAACAGAAAAAGAGAATCTTCTGTGAAGCCTAAGAAGCCCAAAAAAGAATTTCATAGTGTGTGGATTTTTGAAGACTTTGATCGTGATCCATCTTTTTATCAAAAGAGAATGTTTGGTGGTTTGGCTGCATATGTTAAGGGGCGCATGGTGATGATTCTTACCGAAAGCCCGGGTGAAAAAGAATATAGAGGTAAGACTTATCAGTATGATTTATGGAATGGTGTTTTGCTGCCCACTTATTATGAACATCATGATTCTTTGATGAAAGATTATGAGATTCTTTCACCTCATCCAGTACTTGGAAAATGGCTTTACCTAAGAGCCCAGGACGATGACTTTGAAGAGGTCGCTGGTCAAATAGCAGAGAAAATTTCAGAGGGTGATTCACGCTTTGGTATTGAACCAAGTATTAAATCCAAGAAAAAGTAAAAGAGTCTTTTTAAATAATTTATTAAGTAATGAATGCTTTTTATTGTCTTGCATCATGCTAGGCTTATATTAAGTGGGGAATGTAGAAAAAGGAGTTTATATGAAATATCGTTTTTTTTCACTCATGCTTGTTTTCATTTTAATACTAACACCATCTCTTTTTGCTAAGGGTAAGAAAAGTTATGGTGGAGATGATTTCAGAAAAGCAGCCATGGAATATACGGAAAAGGCTAAGAAATATGAAATGAAAGGTAAGAGTGAAAAAGCTTCTAAATATAAGCGAATGGCAGAGATTAAACTAGATGCTGCTAAGAAAGCCGATAAAGGTCAATGGGACGATATTGATTGGTCTGAGTATATGAAAATCCAAAAAAGCTTAGGTAAGTAATCAATTGCATTCTTGCTCTGAGACTGTTAGATTAATGCTTTCCCAATGCGGAAGCTATTGAAGACAGCTTTTATTTTGAGCTTATTTTTTATCTCCGTTTATTAATCATATAATTTTCAGGAGATAAAATGTCCGCTTATACTTACACAGCACCAAGACGCTCAAATCGTTGGACGGCAATCATTTTTATGCCTCTTATGACGCTTATTGGTTTGATAGGTACATCTCTTTATATTTATTTCAATGGTTTAGAGCTTTCTGAGTTTTTACTTTTTGCTTTCTTTACATTTGCAACAGGTATGGCTATTACAGTGGGCTATCACCGTTTATTTTCACATACAACTTTTAAGGCTCATCCAGTAATTAAATTTTTAATGCTTTTCTTTGGAGCAGCAACTTTTCAAAAATCCGCAATTCGTTGGGCATCGCAGCACCGACAACATCATCAACATACTGATACCGAATTAGATCCTCATGACAGTACGAGAGGGTTTTGGTTTTGTCACGTTGGTTGGATTATGTTTTATAAACATCATATTGACTTTAATAATGCACCCGATCTTAAAAAAGATAAGATGGTGATGCATCAGCACAATAACTATGATTTATGGTCTATTTCAGGTGGAATGGTTTTGCCTATGGCAATAGGATTTTTAATTGGGCATCCACTTAGTGCTTTTATTATGAGTATTTGTTTAAGGATTGCAATTATTTTAAATACTGCTTTTTTAATTAATTCATATGCGCATATGATTGGATCAAATGATTTAGATAAAAATGCATCAGCTAAAGATCATTGGTTAGGTGCTATTTTGACTAATGGTGAAGGTTATCATAGTTTTCATCACAAATTTCCAAATGATTATCGTAACGGATATCTTCCAAGGCATTGGGATCCAAGTAAATGGTTTATTTATTTGTTGTCTCGTGTAGGGCTTGCTTCAGATTTAAAAAGAACTCCTCAGTCGTATATTGATAAAGCCCTAACGCCTTAAAAGAACAAGCGTTTCAATATGTTTTGTTTTTGGAAACATATCATAGGGAATGATTTCTTTGATTTTATAATCTCCGATTTCAGTGAGAGTTTTCAGATCTCTGGCCAATGCCCCCATATGACAAGAAAGGTAGATGATTGTTTCAGAAGGAGCTTTCATTGCTAAGTATCGAGCAAGGTTTTCTTCAAGTCCGTCTCGAGGTGGGTCTAATAACATAACTGATGGTGATTCCATTTTATTTTTCTCAAGCCATCCCGGCAAAATAGCTTCAACATTTCCTTCAACTAAAGAAACATTGCCATGATGCGAAGATAAATTTTTTTCATAAGCTTCAACACTTTTTGAATTGCTTTCTATTCCAATAATATTCTTAATATTTTTAGTGCATAGTTTTGAGAAAAGTCCAACACCTGAGTAAAGGTCATAGAACGTTTCGGGTTGGAGTTTTTCTAGCCATTGATTGATTTGATCAATAATGAGTTCTGTAACTTTTAAATTGTTTTGAAAGAAGCAGCTTGAATGAGTCCAAAGATTTTGTTCGCAAATTTCAATTTCAAAGAATTTGTTGTATTGACTTGTAATGATTCTATTTTCTTTTGTTTTTCTCAGAGAGATTGATTTAAAAGGTTTTTCATAGAGATGTTTTTTGTTTAAGTAATCTGTGAAAACTTTGTCACCAATGATACATTCATCGATAGGTAAAATGGTTTCATTGTCATGTTTAAAAAAGCCAAGCTTTCCATCACTAGGATTTTTAGGGTTTGTGGGATGTAAAGTAATATGGTTGCGATAATGATATTCTTCAGGTGATGGAATGATTTCAGAAACATCTGGAATAGAGTTTGAAACCATTCTTTTTAGGTGCTCAAAAATTTGTAAATGTTTCCATTTGAGTTCTTCTTCGTAAGTCAAATGTTGATATTGGCAACCAGCGCATTCATTGTAATGATTGCAGGCTGGTTTAATGCGCCTTGATGATTCAGAAATTATTTTGGTGATTTTAGCTCTTGAGAATCTTTTTTTATTTTCAGTGATTTCTACTTCAACTTCTTCGCCGGGAAGGGCGCCTTTAACAAAACAAACTTTTCCATCAATGTAGCCCACACCATCACCACCATAAGCGAGTCTTTCTATTTTAACTATGTTCATGCTCGGCCAGTCACTTCGCCAGTATCTGTATTGACTCGAACTAAAGTTCCAACTTCAGTGTAGAGGGGAACATGAGTTTCAAGACCTGTTTCAAGCGTTGCTGGTTTTGAAGATTTGCCAGCCGCTGAAGCTCCTTTAATAGGAGGTGTTGTTTCTGTGACTTTGAGTTCGACGACAACAGGCAATTCAATGGAAACAACTTTTCCATTATATTTTAAAGCTTGTACTTCCATGTCTTCTTTAAGATAAAAGAGTTGTTCGCCTAAAGATTCTTTTAAAACAGGGAATTGCTCATAGGTTTCTTGGTCCATAAAATAATAATTATCAGGATCTGAATATTGGTAAATAGCGCCAACTTTTTCAATATCAGCTTCATCAAAAACTTCACTTGTTTTAAATGTTTTATCTAAAACATTGCCGCTTAAAAGATTGCGAACTTTAATTTTGGCCATTGTTGATGCGCCTCTTGCAGAAGGTGATGCGTAATGGACATCTATAATGACATAGGGTTGGCCATCAATCATAAGATTTAATTTTCTTTTAAATTCATTTGCATTTATTTTAGCCATGATAACTCCTGTTCTAAATCTTTTGCATGGTTTTTTCAAAAGAAGGGCGTAAGAGAATTTTTTCTAACCAGGCTTTTGTTTTAGGGAATAAATTTATTTTATCATGTGGAGGCGTTACTTTTGAAAGCTGTCTGTAAAAAGGGAATACATGAATATCTGCCAGAGTTAAATGATTGCCAATAAGCCATTCAGATTTTGATAATGAGTTTTCTAGTTTTTCTAAATATTCGGTCAATTTGTTTTTAGCAACTTCCATTTCTTCTTCAGTTAATTTTTTTGCGCCGTATTTAAATCGGTCGATTTCAGGTTTAAAAATATGGTTACACCAATAAGTCCAGCGTCTCACTTCCATTTTTGATTCAGCAGAAGTTGGCATTAGAGAATTTTCTGGGTATTTATCGTCTAGAAACTCAGTGATAATGGCTGACTCGTAAATAATTTCTTCTCCATAGATAAGAAGCGGAACTTTGGCTTCAGGATGCATTTTTTTCAGTTCAGGTGAGAAATTTTTTAGGTCTTCTTCAATGGTTTCGAAGATTAGGTTTTTCTCATTTAAAACCATTCTTACTCGAATGGCAAAAGGGCATCTTCTATAAGAATATATTTTAATTGGAGTTGTTTTATTTTGAGTATGATTCATGAGCTTATTTTATCATAACTTATTGATTGAGAGTTACTTAGAGCAATTTACCAGCTATCTGCTTTATGTTACAATGAAGCTCATTTTTTAGTTGTTTCCCAAACTTTTAATTATGGATGAGTCGCGATGGTTGCTTTTTTATATCGAAGTCTTATCTTTTTTCTCTTTTGGTTTATTTTATCAGGGAAAACAGATGTTTTTTACCTCAGCGTAGGGGTGATAAGTGCTTGTGCGATTGCTTATCTCGAAGGAAGAGATGCAAGCTCTAGGCCCTCAGTGACGGCATTTAAAACCCTGGCTTTTATTTTTACGGGAGCCATTTATTGTTTTTGGCTTTTGGGGCAAATTATTTTAGCTGCGATTCATGTTTCAAAAATCATTTTAAGTCCCAAAATGAACTTAAATCCCAAAATTATTGAACATCAAACTATTTTAAAGCAAGATTTGGAAAAAGCTCTTTTTGCCAACTCTATTACTCTCACACCAGGAACTTTTACGGTTGATTTAGATCACGACAAAGTTTTTGTTCATCAAATAGATTCAGAATCAGCAGAAGGTGTTGTCTCAGGAAGTATAGAAAAACAAATTGCTAAAATCAGTGGTGGGACATCATCATGAATATGCATGAGTTTTATTTTATTTCACTGATTGGAATGGCTGTTGTTATGTTGCTTTTTATTATCGCAGTTATTAAAGGTCCAGGTATCTTTGATCGTTTGATTGGACTTAATGGAATTTTTACAAAAAGTGTTTTGTTGCTACTTTTGATTGGGGCTTATTTCGATAAACTTGAGATGTTTATTGATATTTCTTTGGGTTATGGACTTTTAAACCTTGTAGGGTCGTTAGCTATTGGAAAATACCTTGAAAGAAAAGGCGGCGACTTATGAGTGCATTAACGATTCTTTTTGTTTCTATCGGACTTATTTTTATTTTAATCACGGCAATTGGAATTTACAGATTACCTGACTTTTATACGAGAGTTCATGCCATTGGTGTTTTAGATACTGTTGGTGCAGGCTTCCTTCTTATAGGTCTTGCTTTTTCTTATGGATTTTCTCTTTTAACTTTAAAAATTATTTTACTGCTTATTTTTTTATTAATTGCAAATCCTACAGTGACGCATGTTTTTGCTCGTGCAGCTTTGAAATCAGGCTTGAAGCCTTGGACACCTAAAGAAGGTGTAGAGTGATAGAACTTGCAAATATTATTATCGTACTTTTTGTTTTAATTTGTGCTTATGCAGCAGTTAAAACACCTTCGCTTATTAGCAGTGCTTTTTTACTTGGCGCTTTGAGTTTCTTTTTAGCTGTTTTATGGTCAGTGCTTTCAGCTCCGGATGTTTCATTTACCGAAGCGGTTGTAGGTGCCGGTGCTTCTACTATTTTCTTTTTATTGGCATTACTTGGAACGAAACATTCTGTATTAGAGAGAAGAAGTAAACAGTCTAAGTGGAGTTCTTTGTTGATTGTTGTTGCCTTTGGAATATTAGTAGCATGGTTTAGTTTTGATTTGCCTTCACTTGGAAATATTCATAGTGCTGCAAATCAATACCTTTCAACTTATTATCTTGAAAATGCTTATAAAGACAATCATACGCCAAATGTTGTTACAGCTGTGGTTGTTGACTATAGAAGTTTTGATACATTGATTGAAGCTGTCGTTGTTTTCACAGCAGGCATCTCTTGTCTTTTGATTTTTAGAGAGGAGAGTAAATCATGATCGAACGCCACGATAGTGTAGTTGTTGAAAGTGTTGCAAAAATTCTTGTTCCTTTGATTCATCTCTTTGGCATTTATGTTTTGTTGCATGGGCATTATAGTCCAGGAGGTGGCTTTCAAGCAGGTGTTCTTATTGGTGCTGCATTTATTTTAGATATTTTGGTGGGAACAAAAAAAGAACTCAAACAATTTTCAATTCAACGAGAGCTTGAGATGGGATCAGTGGGCATTGCTATTTTTCTTCTTACGGGTTTGATACCACTTCTTTTAGGAGGTCATTTTTTTGATTATAGTGCTTTTTCAGTTTTAGGTGTGGAAGAAGAGGTGTGTCGTTATTGGAATATTTTGATTGCTGAAGTGGGCGTTGCCTTTGCAGTTGCAATGACATTGCTTGTTATTTTTAATGTCTTGGCATTTTTGCCGAGTAGAAGTGAGAGAACGTAATGGAATTTTTAGGAATTTATAATTATTTTGCAGCAATTTTAATGGTGGTATTTGGGCTTTATATTATTTTAAGTGAACTAAACCTCATTAGAAAAATTATCGGTATGGTGGTTTTGCAAAGCGGAGTTATTTTATTTTTTATTTCTCTCTCTGTTAAAAGTGCAGCTAAAATTCCAATTATTTCAAAGTCATTATCTTATGCGAGTGTTAATGCAGAGGCTTATGCAAATCCATTACCACATGCTTTAATGCTTACAGCGATTGTTGTAGGAGTGAGCACGCTAGGTGTAGCTCTTGTTTTGGCAACTTCTATTTATCGCACTTATCGCACGGTTGAAGAAGATTTGATTTTAGAGGAGCTTGATACATAAGATGACTTTTTCTCCTTTACCTGTAGCTATTTTCTTAATGCCTTTTATTGCATCTATTTTACTTCCTTTCCTTAAAAGAAAGCAGGAGTTGTGTAAGTGGGTTGCATTTCTTTCATTGGGTCTTGCGACTTGCTTAAGCGTTTGTTTGCTTGTGGCAACTTCGAGCGGACAATCTTTTTACCATTATATGGGTGGATGGATTCCGCCTATTGGAATTGAATGGCGTGTTGATGCTTTTAATTCACTTATGGCTGTGATGGTTTGCTCTATTTCTTGTGTTGTTGTTTTTGCTACAGGAAAGGTTGTGGATAGTGCTTTTAGAAAAGGGCGAATGGTTTTTTACATCACAGCACTCTTAAATACATCGGGACTTATTGGAATATTATTTACGCATGATTTATTTAATGTTTTTGTATTCATTGAAGTTGTGAGTTTGACAACTTATGCATTAGTTGCAACAGGTGATCGTAAAAAGGGAAATGTTGCAAGTCTTCGATACCTTTTGCTTGGAACAGTAGGAGCTTCTTTTTATTTGCTTGGCGTAGGTTATTTATATGCGATGACTGGTACTCTTAATATGACAGATATGATTTTAAGAATTTCTGAAGTTGGTTTTTCTAATGGAGTTCTTTTAGGATTCTTTTTTATATTCTTAGGTTTAGCGATAAAAATAGGTCTTTTTCCTTTTCATGGTTGGTTGCCTGATGCCTATACGTATGTTTCCAATCCTGCATCAGCTCTCATTGCACCACTTGCAACCAAGGTTTCGATTTATGTTTTTATTAGAATTTTTTATACATTGCTTGGACCTGAATTTATGCAAATGTATGGATTTAATTATTTGCTAATTATTTTTGGAGCGATTGCCATGATTTATGGTTCGATAAAAGCATTTGTTCAACTTGAGTTTAAACGCATGTTGGCTTTTTCAAGTGTTTCACACATTGGACTTATCATGGTTGCGTTAGGAGTTAACCATAAAGTTGCTTTTATAGGAGCTGTTTTGCATATTGTTTTTCACGGAACAATGAAAGCTCTCTTATTTTTATCAGCAACAGCTATTGAGGAAAAACATGGTATTTCTAAAACAGAAAATTTTGGACAAATTGTTGCCGGGATGCCTTTGACGACTAAAGCCTTAGCTGTTGGTGCTATTTCAATGATTGGTTTGCCGCCTTTATGCGGGTTTTTTAGTAAGTGGTATATCATTTTAGGAGCTGTTAAAGGAGGTCATTTATATATTGCTTTTATTATTGCTGTTTCGGGGCTTTTATCGGCATTGTATTTTTTTAAATTGATTGAACAAACTTTTTTTTCACCAGATGTTAAAGAACAGGAACGTTTAGAGTCGGGTGAATGTTCTAGACTGATTTTTTCCTGTATTGTTTTAGCCACTTCACTTTTAATTATGGGTGTATTAGCACCTAAAATTTTTAACTGGGGCCTTGAAGCGATTGCTCCGATCTTTTTACTATGACCGAAATTATTTCAATAAAGCCATTATTAGCCATTCTTGTTTCAGCTATAGCAGGGGTATTTATTTTATTAAGTAGACATCGCCCTAATTTACGTGAAACCTGGACATTTATTGCAGCAATACTTAAATTTTTGATTATTGCATCTCTTTTTCCAGTCATTATGTCAGGCAAAGTTGTTGTGTTTAACTTATTTGAAATTCTTCCTGGCACGATGATGTCTTTAAGAGTTGATGGGTTGGGGCTTTTCTTTGCACTTGTGGCTTCTTTTCTTTGGATGATTACTTCTATTTATTCTGTCGGTTATATGCGCACAGAAAATGAAAAACATCAACCACGTTATTATTTTTGTTTTGCACTTAGTCTCACTGCCGCAATTGGAATTGCTTTTGCTGGTGATTTGATAACCTTTTTTATTTTTTATGAATTGCTTACATTAGCAACTTATCCGCTTGTAATGCATAAACATACTAAAGAAGCTTTTTCAGGCGGCAGAAAATATTTAATTTATTCTTTAACAGCGGGCGCTGTTTTGCTTTTCACGATTGCTTGGGTTTATTTTGAAACAGGGCAATTGAACTTTCAGGCTGGTGGATTTTTAGAAGGGCACTTTAGTACCACGCACGCCATTGTTTTATTTTCAATGATGCTTTATGGATGTGCTGTTAAAGCAGCGCTTTTTCCAATGCACGCTTGGTTGCCTGATGCGATGGTAGCACCAACGCCTGTAAGTGCATTGTTGCATGCTGTGGCTGTTGTGAAAGCTGGAGTTTTTGGAGTTTTAAGACTTGTAGGTTTTGTTTTTGGTCCTGATTTTATTTCTGATTTAGGTGTAGGACATTGGTTTGCTGTGATTGCTGGATTTACAGTATGTTATGCATCTTGTATTGCCATTGCACAAGATAATTTAAAAAGACGTCTTGCTTATTCAACCATTAGCCAGCTTTCTTATGTGTTGTTAGGGGCAATGCTTATTAATATTTCTTCTTATAAAGGAGCACTGATCCATCTTTCAAATCACGCGATGATGAAAATTACGATTTTCTTTTGTGCGGGTGTGATTTATGTCAGATTTCATAAAGAGAATATTAGTGATATGCGTGGCATTGGTTATAAAATGCCATGGGTGATGGGAGCTTTTTGTGTGAGTGCTTTTGGTCTTTCGGGCTTTCCGTCTTTTGCGGGTTTTGTCAGTAAATGGTTTTTATGTCAGGGCGCAATTCGTGCTGATGCTTGGTGGGCACTTATTATTTATCTTTCAAGTGCGCTCTTAAATTTAGCTTATTTATTACCAGTGGTGATTATTGCATTTAAAAAACCAGTTCATGAAGTGGGAGGAATTCAAGGTCCTTGGACGCTTAATGCTCCGCCTATTATGACAGCAATATTAACTATTTTATTTGGATGTATTCCATTTTTAATTTCAAATCAAATCGAACTTGTCGATTTGGTTGTTGCGAAGGTTTTTGGGTGAGTTATATGAAAAAGTGGATCATTTCAACTTCAATTTTATTAGTAGCACTTTTATTAACGGATATTTTTCTATTAAAATCTTATCCGCTATCTAAAGGTCTTTTATATATCAAAGGTGCTTATATTGTGATTGGAGTTATTGTAGGTAGTATTGTAATGATTGCTATTAAATCTTTAGGAGAGTGGTTTCTCTATCGCAACTCTGAATATTATAAAAATAAAAAAGTGGCGGCTCAATGATAGTTTTAATGCATCCACTCATTATTTTTTCTGTTGCAGCTTTGATCTTGTTTTTTTCGCCTAAGCCGATTCGAAAACTCATTCAACTTATTGTTCCAATCATTGCACTCGCATTTTTATTTTATATAAAATCTGAAGCAGATGCTTTTAATCAACTGAATACATTTGGAATTTATTTTTTCAATGTTGATAAATTGTCTTTTCTTTTTGCATTAACTTTTATTGTTTTTGGATTTTTGGCAAATATTTTTGGATTGAATGAGTCAGATAAGATTTCACGCATATGTGCAAATCTTTATATGGGAAGTTCGATTGGAGCGGTTTTAGCAGGTGATTTACTTGCATTGTTTATTTTTTGGGAAATCATGGCGATTGCTTCTTGTCTTCTTATTATTAATCCTGAACGAAAAACTTCTTCAGGAGCTATGTTTAGATATCTTCTTGTGCATTTAACAGGAGGTCTTTTCTTTTTTGTTTGCTTGATGCTTCATGTTTTTGAAGGGCAGAGCCTCATGATGAGTGATATTGAAGTCGGCAGCTTTTCATCTTGGTTGCTTTTTATAGCATTTGCTGTGAATGCGGGAATTCCACCATTGCATGCATGGATTGCAGATGCTTACCCAGAAGGTGCTCCAGCAAATAGTCTTTACTTAAGTGCTTTTACAACAAAGGTTGCTGTTTATGCTTTTGCGAGATGTTTTATGGGAGAAGAGGTGCTTATTTATTTGGGAGCTGTAGCGGCTGTTTATGGTGTGATTTTTGCCTTATTAGAAAATGATATGCGTAGACTTCTTTCTTATCACATTATTTGCCAGGTGGGTTATATGCTTTGTGGAATTGGGATGGGAACGCATTTAGCTGTGAATGGTGGTGTGGGGCATGCGATTGGAAATATTTTATTTAAAGGACTTTTATTTATGTCTACCGGAGCTTTAATTTATATGACAGGTAAATATAAACTTTCTGAACTTGGTGGGATGTTACGTCATGCAAGATCTGTATTTATTTTTTATATGATTGGAGCTTTTGCGATTTCAGGTTTACCAGGACTTAATGGTTACACAACGAAGGTTCTTATTTTTGATGCTGTAGCACATGAACATATAACATGGTTGAAATATTTATTAAATTTTGTTGGAGCGGGAACATTCCTTTCAATAGCTCTAAAATTAGCGTACTTTGCATTCATTGCTCCGACTACTGAACAAACAATTGAAATCAAGAGACTTCCTTTTAATATGTCGCTTGCCATGGTAGGGCTTAGTTTTCTTTGTATCATGATCGGGCTTTTTCCAAATTTATTTTTCTCATATTTGCCTTTTGTCGAAAAGGATAAAATTTTTACAGCAGCTCATATGATTCATACGTTGCAATTACTTGTTGGAACTTTGTTGGGATTTTTACTCATTCTTCCAAAGTTAACGGTTAAGGATAAAGTGACTCTTGATACAGACTGGTTTTATAGAAAAGGTGGTATTTTCTTTGTAGAGTATATTTGTTATCCGTTAAGAGGTTTTCAAGTGAAAATTCAATCTACGATTAGTCAAACAAGACAGGTTTTTTCAGCCAAATCAAAAGATGTTTCATTGAAGCAAAAATTTAAACCATTAAGTCAGGCTGTTTTTTGGATGAGCTCAGCTGCATTGGTTATTTTAATCTTTTTGTTTTTTTAGGTTGTTTTTTGTTTTTAGACTCACTAGAATCCTCGAAGGATTAAGGAAAAAATATGTCAGAAATTTTAGATTTAAGTAGCCCTTCTGTTTTTATTGGAAAGCAGGGTGGCGATATGATTAGTTTTGGTTCAGGGCAACCTGATTTGGCTCCACCTAAGGAAGCTATTGAAGGCATTGATATTCGTAAAGATTTGCGATATGGATTAATTCAAGGTGAATTAGAGCTTAGAGAAGCTTTGTCTAAGGAGTATCCTGGCTCTACACCTGATAATTTTGTCATTACCAATGGTGCTTCTGAGGCTTTGGATCTTATCTTTAGATCTTTAGGAAAAGGGAAAGTCCTTATTCCGCGTCCTTATTATTATTCTTACCCTCCAATTGTGGAATTTTCTGGAATGGAGCCTGTTTATACTGATTTAGTTGAAGGACAAATCGATATTTCAGATTTTCGTGAAAAAGTAAAAGATTGTGTGGCTGTTCTCATTAACTCTCCATCAAATCCAACGGGACGAATTGAAGCGATTGAAACTTTAAAAGAAATCGAAAAGATTACAAGTGATCTTGGTGTTTATGTGATTTCAGATGAGGTTTATAAAGATCTTATTTATGAAAGAGAAAATTATCATATCAAAGGTGATCACGTGATTACTGTAAATTCTTTTTCAAAAACATATGCAATGTGTGGGGTACGGGTAGGTTATTTATGGAGCGCTGATCAAACGATTGCAAATAAAGCCATTGCAATCAAAACACATTCATCCATGAATACTAATTTAGTGGGACAAGACATGGCTTTGCAAGCAATGAAAGTTCCAGCGGGTTATATTGAAGAGCAACAAAAAATTTGGCGTGAAAGAAGAGATCTTATTTATTCAGGTTTTAAACAACTTGGTTTTGACTTGTGGCGTCCAGAAGGTGCTTTTTATATTTTCCCAAAATGTAAAAATCCTCGAGAATTCGTCACAACACTTTATCAAGACTATAAAGTAATTACCTATCTTGGCGAATGGTTTGGAGCGCCTGATCATATTAGGCTTAGTTATGCTCTTGATACAAAACTCATTGAAGAAGGCCTTAATCGCATTGAATTAGCAATGAAAAAGGTCTCTTGTATCTAGAATTCAAAAAAGCTTCTTACTAAAGCTTCCCTCTAAAAATTCCGTAATATGAGAAGATGATTTGTCTATTTAGGCGAAGTGTCTCTATAGATATATAGTAAATAGTCTTAATTTTAGACTTAATAGGGAGTTTTTATGAAAGTTGTCATTTTAGCGGGTGGAATGGGAACCCGACTACAAGAAGAAACAACATTAAAGCCAAAACCCATGGTTGAGATCGGAAGAGAACCTATTCTTTGGCATATTATGAAAACATATTCGCATTACGGTTTTAATGAATTTGTGATTGCACTTGGATATAAAGGTGAATGGATTAAAAAATATTTTCTGAATTATTCTCATGTCAATCGTGATTTCACAGTAGATACTTCAAGTGGTGAAGTTGAAGCCTATGGAAACCATAAAGAAAATTGGAAAGTTCATTTGGTTGATACCGGTCAAACAACACAAACGGGTGGTCGTGTTAAAAGACTTAAAGAGTGGATTGGCAATGAACCTTTTATGCTAACTTATGGTGACGGTGTTTCTAATGTGGATATTAAAGCATTGGTAGAGTTTCATAAAAGTCATGGAAAAATTGGAACAGTTACTGCAACAAGACCTGATTCAAGATTTGGTGGTTTAACTCTTGATGGAACTCGTGTTTCTAAATTTATGGAAAAACCTCAAATTACTGAAGGTTGGATTAATGGTGGATTTTTTGTTTTTGAGCCACAAATTTTAGATTATATCGAAGGCGATGAAACTTATTTTGAAAAAGATCCTATGTTTAAACTTGCGCAAGATGGTGAGCTTTTTGCTTATCAACATGAAGGATTTTGGCAACCTATGGATACACTTCGTGATAATAAATATCTTAATACTTTATGGAATGATAACAAAGCACCTTGGAAAGTATGGACTTAGCACTTACTTATAAAGATAAAAAAGTTTTAGTGACAGGCCATACAGGTTTTAAAGGAACGTGGTTGAGCTTGTGGTTGCATCAATTAGGTGCAGAAGTTATAGGATATTCTTTAAGCGATTGGGACAATGATGTTTTGTTTAAGAAAACTGAACTTGCGAAAAAGATTGTTGATGAACGTGGTGATATTTTAGATTTTAAAAAATTTCAAAAAATAGTCAGCAAGCATCAGCCTGATATCATTTTTCATTTAGCAGCTCAGCCTTTAGTGAGAGATTCATATGATTATCCCGTTGAAACTTTTGCAGTCAACACCATGGGAACGGTAAATGTTTTAGAAGTTATTCGTCAAGCTTCGTGGCCTTTAGTTTCAGTGTTGGTGACGACAGATAAGTGTTATTTAAATCAAAATACTGGAAAAGCTTTTATTGAAACAGATTCATTGGGTGGAAATGATCCTTACAGTGCAAGTAAGGCTGCTGCTGAGATTGCAATTCACTCTTATCAAAAATCTTTCTTAAATAATAAAGACAAAATGGTGGCATCCGTTCGAGCTGGAAACAATATTGGTGGTGGCGATTATTCAAAAGATAGAATTATTCCAGATTGTGTTGAAGCGTTAAAAGCTGGAAAGCCTATCGAAGTAAGAAATCCAAATGCAACACGTCCTTGGCAGCATGTTCTAGATCCTTTAAAAGGTTATTTGATGGTTGGAGATAAACTTTTGAGAGGTGATACAAGTTTTGAAACTTCTTGGAATTTTGGTCCTGAACAAGATTGGGTAGCACCTGTTAAAGACATTGTAGAAAAATCGATTCAAGTTTGGGGTGAAGGTGATTGGAAAGATGTGAGCTCTGAAAATGCAGTTTATGAAGCAAAGTTATTGCAACTTGATAGCGCAAAAGCAAAAAGTGAATTGGGTTGGAAGCCTCTTTGGAATATAGAGACAGCTATTGAGAAAACAGTTAATTGGTATAAAGATTCAGAAACTGGAAATGCATATCATTTATGTCAGCAACAAATAGAAGAGTATATTCATGCAAGCTAAAGAATTAGATTTAAAAAATAGAGTTTTTGAAAGTGTTGAAAATTATTTTGCAGAAGCTTTTGCGGATAAACCTTTTGAAGCTGGAAAAACTCCAATCCCTGTTTCTGGAAAAGTTTTTGATGAAGATGATATGAAGTACTTAGTTGATGCTTCTCTTGATTTTTGGCTTACAACAGGACGTTTTGCAGCGCAATTTGAAAAAGAATTTTCACAATTTTTAGGAAATAGATTTTCTTTTCTTGTAAACTCAGGGTCATCAGCTAATTTATTAGCACTCTCATCTTTATGTTCGCCAAGTCTTGGTGATAAACAATTAAAATCTGGCGATGAAGTCATTACTGTGGCGGCGGGGTTTCCAACAACAGTAAATCCTATTATTCAAAATGGCCTGGTTCCTGTATTTTTAGATACAAATATACCAACCTATAACATCGAAGTATCTGATTTAGAAAAAGCTTATTCATCCAAGACAAAAGCGATTATGGTGGCGCATGCTTTAGGAAATCCATTTAACTTAAATGCTGTGATGGAATTTGCGAAGAAATATGATTTATGGGTTGTTGAGGATTGTTGTGATGCTCTTGGAAGTTTATATGATGGTCAAAAAGTTGGAACCTTTGGTCACTTAGCAACTTTTAGTTTTTATCCTGCACACCATATCACAATGGGAGAAGGTGGTGCTGTTTCAACAAGTAGTTCGAAGCTTAAAACTGTTTTAGCCTCCATTCGTGATTGGGGAAGAGATTGTTGGTGTGACCCTGGTTGTGATAATACCTGTGGAAAGAGATTTGATTGGAAGCTTGGTGATTTGCCAGAAGGTTATGATCATAAATATATTTATAGTCACATTGGTTACAACTTGAAGTTAACTGATATGCAAGCAGCAATTGGATGTTCGCAGCTTAAAAAGCTACCTGGTTTTATTCAAAAAAGAAAAGATAATTTTGAATTTCTTTCTCATGGATTAAAAGACTTGGAAGAGTATTTAATTTTACCTCAG
>WURV02002810.1:0-24385 GCA_011762755.2 Epimenia babai
GCAGCTATTCAGCGCATATACAATACCTTCGATACTCACATATCACCCCGCCAAGGATAATATCGAGGATCTACCCATTTTGGGAGCGGGTTTACTCCAGCAATCTGGGATAAATGACTTTCTGAGGATCTCCGCAGAAAAGTCGACTAGTGGGAAGTTTCGAACCCGCGCCCTTTCGGTTACGAGCCCGGTGTTCCTACCACTCGACTAACTGCTTATTTATTATAGTAATTACTAATATTCAATAAAAAAAATTACGCATGTGCGTGTAAAACGAGAATGGACGATAACATGATATTTGTCAACGCCTAGCCCACACCGACACACCCGTAATACGGGTCTAGTTTTGGTCGTTTGATGATAATCACATTCAGGGTGACTCAAAAAAACGTGTCTCCGTGCACTTTTTGTGATATCTCCCTCATCTATTCACTAATCACCCTTATTTTGCAGGACGTGGTAGGAGCAACCTCCAAGAGCAGGATTTAGAACTTTAATGGAGCCAGTGACAACCATTCAAGCCATTCAGGGCGCCGCAAGAAACGTATAGCTGAGCTGGCCGAGAGAGTAAGATAGTCAGTGGAGTGCAGGGGAGTTCGAAATGCTCTGTGCGCAGGCGAGGTCAGTCTCTCGGGACAACACGTGAAAAGGTAAACTCGATGAACAATGTTTTCTGGGAGCTACCAAGCCGCTGCACTGCTGTAAGTGCACGGTATTGACTGCAATCTCATCCAGAGGCATCGTCGAGCCATTCCAGGAATCTGGTACGACAGCGACAGTCATGAAGAGCGATATGAAGTCCTCACAAGTCCTGGTTCCAGCAACACGGAGCCAGCTCTCAAACCTCAAATCTGGCCCGAGCCTGGCTAGGAGAGAACTTTGGAGGTCGTGTCATCAGTCTCAAGACTAATTTTGAGTGGGCACCTCACAGTCCAGACCTTAGCTCCCATAGTTCTCTCTCTATGGCTACCTGAATGACAGATTGTACGCGGGGAGTCAGAGTAGCATCACCGAACTCAAGGAAGCCATCACGGAGGATATCCGCGCCATTCCTCGATCGGCTTGTGAGGACGTCATTGAAAACTTCGTGCTGCGCCTCAATATGCACAGAGCTAAACAGAGGTCATCTGGAACACACACTGTAGAATAAAGAAGAAAAGTACAATGGCTCTCGTGTTTTGATATGATTGTTTTTTAACAATAAACTACTAGTTTATCACAAAAGTTTCATTCAATTGTTGCAAATAATTAGGAAATGGGGACTATCGAAAGCTGGGGTCTGCTTTTTTTGGTCAGCCTGTATTTATGTTTATCAACGATACTTTACAATAATTGTAGTATAAAATAGTATACTCACCATAAAAAATGGGAAGATATGAACTTATCCGACGAGCAAAAGTATCCTAATTAGAACAAAACAGAGAGTGTGATTAACAATTCATCTTTTCGCCTTAGAAAATAAAGCTAAAAAGTCTTGACACATGCACAGAGGACTAAAATCATTCCGTAGAGTAAATGGTATCATCATATGCTTTTTGGAAAAGCGAGGTTTTGTTATTAGACTTGACGAGAGAGAAACTTATGATAGACCGTATAAATGAGGGTAGAACAGCTGAGGTGCCGTGGCCTAGAAAGAGCGACCTCCAACACCATCTCTGCTGTATAGCTGGACAAGGGTCGCGGTTGATCACGTACTCTTGTAACAAAGACAACCACTCGGCATTGAGATGTGAGCGGTAGGCCAAAGGGACGTATGAGTCGATTATACGATATGAGTCGAATATGTTTCCTACGGTGTTCTGTATATGTAGAATGTGCTTTGTGTAGTTTGAGTATAATATTAGCTAGTTCCGGTCAAACGCTCTTGGTTAAGAAAATGTCAAATGTAAATTGTCCTATTATACATTTTATTAAGACTAAACCTCGTCGGTATTCCGTGAGAGTGGCTGTGGGTTACAGTCGAATGCCGGCATACCAAATATTGGTATACACCATACAACTACTCAAATGAGGGGAGGTAAATATTTTATAATTACGCACGCAACTTTAAGCTTATGAAAGAAAATCACTCATTCGAAAGTTGAGAGTCGTTCGCTCCGCATGATTAATGCCGATAATTGTGTGAACATCGCACACAAAATAGATGGCTGTATACATAACAACAGTAAACGCCGAACGATATCAAAACACGGTGACAGGCGGGATTGATCAGAGCCAAAACGTCTGTCGACGACTCAATGGTACGTGGAGATAATTCCAGATCTTACCTAAGGGTATAACATTAAGAAGCCTATTTTTATTTAGTTATTTAGGACATTCTTATCGTATTTTGCATTTTATTTTTACAATAACGTATTACTTTATGGCTATACATGCTTACATTATGTACATCACAACCTACGCACGCACATTTCACTTATAGTTTTAAACAGACACACACATATTGGAAACCAGGTCTGGAAGACAGAATTATTATTCTTATTTGCTATAAATAAGAAAAAATAACGATATATGCAGTAACTAGAGAATATATAAACACATGCTACAGCGCACAAACAGACTTCGTCAGCTGTTTTTATGTATAAATTTATTTAAAGACGTTTGCATATGGTGTTCAGACCAAAAAAGTACGTTCACGTCTATTTTGTTCACGTCGATAAGCGTACAGTTCTGCAAATTTTACGTTCGTCTGCGTCGCTCGCGCGATAACTGACGAGAGTTCACTAGACGTCAAACTAGACAAGACGTCCTACATTTGGTATCTCTTTTCGAACTTTGTAGGTTGATTATGATATTTGATGACTAAATCATATGTAGATCTCGTAAATTATAGCGATAGCGCTGAGTGTAGCGTCTAAGAAACGCAAAAACTATAGGAGTATGTGAAAATAATTTTTATAAAACTGCTAAGATCGATAACTGTAGGCGAAGGAATCGGCCGGCTTATTCCAACGTTTGCGGGTTCCAAACAGATCCGTGATGGTTTCTAGCATTTTATTATCATCGATTGATGGAATACACGCGTATTCAAAATAAGTAGACAGGCGCTCTATCTGTTTTTAAGACTACTCACTGTTTCATTTTGATTCGGCGTATTTTTGACTTAATTTCCTTATGATTTTTACGTGCAACGAGCAACTAAATGTAGACTCGTACACATACTAATACGAATTCGCTCCGGTCAATAACGTGTAGTAATATATGAGCATATATATACAAATATATTAATAGCGAACAGTTGGTATAATTATCGATATATCAGTAAGATCAGATGTTAATTAGAATATTGCACGTTAATGATAGGCAAGCACGCGCTTACGGCTGTTAAACCCCCTTGCTCGTGCGCAATGCCGCAGGCGTATTCATAACAGGCGTATAATTTTGTTTTATAGAGAGCTTACAGACTACGGCACACAAGCGCGAATGGGAAGAAGAACGACACGGAATAAAGGTAGGCTGTAGCTTATGGAATTATAATAATTCAGTGACTTAGTGTATTTGATATACTTATACGATATCAAATGAACTAGAACATCGATGTCCACCGAAAACTAACCACTATACAAGGTTTGTCATAAATTTTAGTACATAAACGAATAAATTTTTTATATATCCTACATGATTATTGTTATAGTGAAGACACTCGACGGTGCATGTCCTCCACGCCTGAAGATCACGTTTAAGCAGAAAGGACGTTATGTTTGTAATGGTTCTGTTGATACGTTAAAAATATAATATTTATGAAAATTAAGAGAAATTTGAGAGACTTTGAGATAAAATTTGCTAAAACGACTGAGAAACAAATGTTCTTATCAATCCAGGGTGTTAAACTGTGGAATGATATTAAAACGAATATTAAATATGTCGCTAAAATTTCTCTTTTCAAAAACAATCTCAAAAGTGAAATGATTGAAATTTATAAGACGATTGTATGAAAATCATGGGGTTCTTTAAAGTTTGCTATATGCCATTGTATTTAATTTGCACTTGATATACTTACTGAACATTATGTTACATGAGTATATATAAATTCTAATGTGTTTGTATATAAGCGAGTACTAGGTTAAAGTGGCGGTACAACTAAAAGCCTTTAGGCCTTCCCAGTATCTCCATTCAACAAAAGACATCTGATTTTTCTGTTAAATTTACGCATACTGTTTATTTAGCCTACATATGTACATGTTATACCATATTTAATTGTTTTACTGAAATCGTCATGTGTTCTTATATAAATTATGTGTGTATACCTACCTGCTAGCAAATAATCATGTTTTGTCAATTGTTGATAAATAAATAAATAAAAACTTGTTAGACAACACAATGTATAATATACAGTGTATCTTCGTAGAATTTTTACAATTTCTTCACGGTGTTGCCGACGATAGCGTTTATCGGTTGTGTTTGCGCGTTAAACCACATTTCGACAATCACTTGGGCCAGGTCAACTCGGCATAACTTACGCCTCCATCAGGAAGCAATAACAATCTATGGATATAAATGGACGCCCCTTGATGCGCACTAGCCTCGGATATGAGGTCTTGTCGTGTCGGGCTGTGAGCTAGCAGAAACTCATATCAGTACCACCCGAAGAGTCATTCGTGGTCTTTTCATAGTCTATAAGCGACATAAATAGCCAAAACTCTTATACGGGGAATGATACTTATTCTGAAGTCGACACTTTGAATCGTGTACGTATGTCCCTAACTATCTTCACTAACAATAGAACGAATTGAAAGCGCCGACCGTCCTACGGTTCGGTTGTCGCTAAATTAAAGCGCTGACACGTGTTATTTGTCACCGATAAAATCTATTAACATAATTCGACGTGACTGTACAAAAGACCGACTGTGTAGACTGTAAAGGGTGTTTCGACGGTATCTAGGTCAGTTGTTTTGACTGTATCTAGGCCAATTCAATTTGGTAATATAGCATTCATGGTACTATATAATGTTAGATACTCCCTCGGACATCAACTTGATGCCTGTACTTGTATACTATTAGACATTGGCTATCTTTTAAAATACAAGATACCTACGATTAGTAATATATGAAATTAGCTCTTCGAGATGCTTTATGTTGTTGCATAGCTGTGGTCAATACTCCCTGTCTGGAGGACTGAGGCCCTTGCGTGACCCCCGCAGCCTAATCAATAAGATAAGCGACATGCGACGACCGTAGACTAAAAAGACAACCTTTACTGCTTTAAGAATTAGCTTATTGCGTAATAAATAGTTATAAAATACGACAGTTATCGTTACATTCCTGCTCTTTTTCGCGAAACGTAGGCCTATTACCGTGGGTTAACACACAAAGTTTGGGTATTTTAATCAATGTAACCAATAGACCAGGCCAGACCAGGCCAAGGTGTACAACATTAAAACATGAGCGACTTTGCGACTTACAACTTATATTTTAAACTTATGGGTAACCGGACTACTAGCAACGACTAGGCGCGTCCATTGGCCGACTATGTCTCCCAACCACAAAATAACGAACCAATGTTCCTCTGTATGTTTGTATAAAAAAAATGTTATATCAACTTTTGAACAATGTCTTGTCTGTCGATTTAATATTCATAAAAAAATGCCCCAACTTGATTACAAGTGAAATTGATTACATTCAAAAATGTTGTAAATATTGGACCTGTAATGAATGTTCAAATGTTATGTTTCCTTTTCCCAACCTATAAGATGTAGAATTTGAATGTTGCTCAACTATAACTTTGACTCAGCCTCTTTTGACAAATATAAGAAACGTACACAACTGAATTTTAAACAATTTCAGTACGATAATGTAATAAATTCTAACAATGATGATTTTGATCCTGATGACACCTTTTTCGATAAAGTAAATATAGAAAGTTTTTATTATACAGATGAACAATTTAATGAATATATAAACATGAAAGATGGTTTTAAAATCTTTCACTTTAATATCTGAGGTTGAAGAACTACTTTTGATAACTTAGTATGGTATCTGGATGAATTAGGTACCAAATTTGATGCAACAGCACTGAGAGAAACCTGGCTCTCTAGTATCAACTACTTACTCAATGCATGGCTATACTTTCTACACTAAGTCACGTAATAAAATCCCATGGTTCAGGATTATTGATTAGAAATACGATAGAATGTTGCGTTTATGATCGGCTATCTTTCACAATTGATGATTGCTGTGAATGTATTTGTGTTGAATTGAAATCTATTGTTAACAGAAGTGTTTATGTAAGTTGTGTTCATCGTGCACCCAATACTGACTCTAACTTCTTTCCTGAATGCATTAACAAGTTTTCTGATAATCTTTATAACAAGTCGATGTTCATATGTGGTGTCTTGAATAATGATTTACTGAAATATGATAACGATGTAAATACTCGTAAGTTTGTCGATTACATGTTTACTAACGGCCTGTACCCTGTAATAACACGTCCTACTGGAATCATCGAGAGGCTACTACTCCCACTTGAATAGACCATACACTCACTTCTGAAAAATCTAAAACAATCCGTAGTGGTATTCTTATTAATGATATTACTGAGTATTTGACCGAGTATATTAACTGCAGTTCAAGAGAATCAACATAGAATCTATGTCATAGATATATATTTATTCCTAGGTGTAATGAATTTAAAGCTAATATTGATTCATTCATTTCACAATTGACATTCAGTTCTTAAAGCAGCCGAGAAAGACCATTACCCAAAAAATTTACTAGAGAAGAGAGGTAACATTAAAGCTATTTGAAAAAATTCTTAATGGTCTGATAAAGAAGGCAGCATCTAATTAACCGAAGGAATTGAAAGTAAACAATAGAGGTTGTAACAGATCAGAAATCCATAGCTAACGGATTCAACAACTTTTTGCGATTTTTTGCAACAATCTTGCTGCTAAAATACCCGAATGCCTCACTACTAAAATCTTTCGACTACATGCCAAGTAGTTTATCCAGTTCCATGTTTTTCATCAAAAGTTACTGGGGGTGAAGTCATAGATATTGTAAACGTATTTAGTAGCAAGACCTCGTATGGATATGATTGTATTAGCATGTGCCTTATTAAACAAATAATTAACTGTATTACGATACAATTATGCCACATTTTCAACAAATATTTTGAATATGGTGTTTTCCCTGATCAAAATTTGATGTAAGTAGCTCGTATCATTCCACTGTTTAAAGCTGCTGACAAAGAATTATTTACCCATTACAGACCCGTCTCACTTCTTCCACAATTTTCTAAAATTCCTGAGAAGATATTCAACAACAGACTTGTGAATTACCTTGATTTAAACAATGTTTTATATGACAGTCAATATGGTTTCATAAAGAAAATGTCAACCTTGCTAGCACTAATTGAACTAGTAGAAAATATAACATCCGCAATTGATCGTTCTGAATATACAATTGGGGTATTTGTTGATCTAAAAAAGGCATTTGACACTATCGATGATGACATTGTGATAAAGAACCTTGTGGTATATGGTGTAAGAGGCCTTGCATCTCAATGAGTCACTAGTTATCTTCATAACCGCATACAATATGTATCCTTTAATAATATATATTCGGATATAATGAATGTTACATGTGGTGTTCCAAAATGGTCAGTATTAGGACCAACATTATTTATTTCGTACATTAATGATTTAATCAGCAGAACACCATCCACACTCAAATTTATTTTGTTTGCAAATGACAATTACTGTTTATATGTCCCGTCTCTATTCGAAACTCACTCTGTAGGTAACTGTCGTTGGTCGGTACGCCGCAGTAAGCACCCACCTAAAGCATAATATTACAGCAACCTTTTTTCTAAAAATTACGAGATTGCATTATTTTAATTAATAAATAAGATATCGTTTTGGAAGTAGCTTAAATATATTTCTTCACCGCAAAAAAAAACATAATAAATCCGGGTATTTCAGTAGGTTACATGTTAAATGAAGTAAAACGTAACCATTATAGAATAGTGTATTTTATACAGTGATACTACTACTATTCGAATCCTCATGTACAACTCGCAAAATTACCGATATCAACCAATCACTGGGTGAAGGTAAAAGCGTAAAAAAACGAAGAGGTATTTCATATCTTTGTATATGTCCTATATCAATCGTAGGATCTAGTGTACACGATGACATCTCAAGGTTTATATATTTTAAGAACACGTTGTCGAAAAGTTAATGGGGGCAGCCAGTGTGGGGCTTTGAATAATTGGACAGAAATGCACGGGGGAAAAAAGCTATAGCTCTCATCGGACCAATCAGATGTATAGGTTTTTTTCTGTGAATTTCTCTTCAATTTGTCGAGAGTGATATCGTCTACCCACTCACACGTTAGTTGATGGCCTTAATAAATGACAAAAACCGCGCTCATCTGTGTCTACCACCAGATCGAGTTTACGAGGCACGACCGTACCGTCTCGCTCGCCGCTATGAGTGGCGCTTGAATTTGAAATTGCGACTGTTTATATAACGACAGTTGCCGTCAGTCACCGATACACTCGTCGCATACAGTATTTCGGGTTACCGTGTTTCGTCTACGCTCGGCGGCGTTGTCAGTTGTAACTCGGTGGAGATGTACAGTAATAGATATACCGGCTTTATTCGACATCCAGTATAGCCATATTGGTAAACCCAAATTCGGACAAAACGGGATTGTTTGATTAGAGGAAACGCATATCAAAGGTAGGTAAAGATATCAACAGAATGATTCTATCAGTATCGGATGTGTAACTGAATTGTGACGATTAAACAATTACTGTACCGTATCTCGCGATGGGCGCGTGCCTGTGGGCGGGCGTATCTGCGATAGAATGGGTGACCGCCCGATCAACTGACTGACTTAGTGGACATTACGTGTGGTGCGCGCGTGTGTGTTTGTGTTGTGCGCGCGTACGTGGGCATGCGAATATCGTGCGCGCGTGCGTTCACTTAACGGCATTTTCGCCATTCGTGGACGATCAGAATACCAGATTGATATCATCATATTATTATACACCAAACCGACTTATACACCAACGTATCACCGTAAAACACAGACGGTAAATACGTAATCAATCACCTGACTCACCTGTACATTATTACAAAAAATTATCCCCGACTCTTCACGGTCTATATTTAACGGTGTACGCAACACCTGAAGCATTCACCTGTCATCGCTATCGCACACTCCGCAATCTACACAGTACAGTACCTACCGTATACGCACCAGCATTAGTCACTGACCTAATTCAGATACCGCCAGCTTATGACCGTGACATTATATCAATATTTAGATAAAACGTGTTTTATCGAGTTGATCGAATCACTGTCAACGAATTGGACACTAGACGAAAGGGATTAGTAAGCCTTCTAACATTTATGATACGGATAGCCAAAAAGCAAACGGTTCGCTTTTTACAATACATTAGAACCTATCGTTTACTTTATACACCCGGAGTAAATGATTAAAGTATTTCGTTTCGGGGAGAACGAAACTGTGGTTGGAGTACACCGGGTATGTAGGTTAGTTATTGTATATTTATTTCGTAAGTGTACCCTATATGAAGAACCTTTTATGTTCGCATTATTTTCTAGCTACCTGGAAGATGGCTGGATTGTACGCGGCTTGTAAAGAGAAGCTATGCTCGTAAAAAGGGGAGGGAATTTTTGTTGTATTACTCAAAATTGTCTACTCTTCTCTACCGAACCTTGATCAATGTGGTGGATCGGTAAAACGCGATCTGCTTTCCACAGTTTTTACGTACAGCGCGATAGCTTTTAGAATAGTTACGCGTTCGATGAAAGATGGCTAATGGGACGTACGAAGGCGGTAGGTCTGTATATAAATGCACCGTTATGTAATTACTGAAAAAGTAGAGGAAAGAGAGATGGTTTTTCAAATTTGTAAATACGGGTTTGAAAGAAAGCTTGAAGAGGTAGAGCAGATATGCAAACGCGACACAGGAAACATACGAAAATACATAGGTAACACCTTGTTGACTAACTATATAAGGATTAACACAAGCTTTCGTATTGCACCTGATAAAGTATACTTGATATACGAAAGCTTGTGCTAATCCTTATATAGTTAGTTAACAAGGTGTTACCTTTGTATTTTCGTATTTACTACATGGCTAACACGGCAACCCACACCTCTATACAAGAAACATAGACAGACTTGAGGAAGATCCAACTTATTTAGACTGGTTAAATGTTATAACGAACATGACTCTAATAATGCTCATAATATATTAACAAACATCTCTAGTACATTATAATAAACAATGCCCAATGATTAAAAGTAAGATTTAGGATCGTAATCCGAAAAACCATTTATCACAAACTGCTTATATAAAGCATTGAGGAAATAACATCTGCAAATCCTTCATCAAACAGAAAAGTATGGAAAGTAAATTGTACAAGTATAAAATTTATACGAAGAAGCTGAATGCAATTCTAAGAAAGGCTGAAAAATCCACTACTCCAAAATATTTGAAACACAAGGGAAATATGAAGGAAGCATTATTAACGGTTTATGGCCATGAAAGGCGAACCAAGTATTAATAAATGTACGTTATCATATGGGATTATGTTAGGTAAAGAAAGACAATGATATCCTTATTAAAAAAATAAAAATTTCATACTTTGTTCTAAAGAAGAATTTCTGTAGTTTGGAAAATCTCCAAACTCATATAGTTTGAGAAAATGTAGGGTTATGGGGTCTATCTCCAAATTCCTCGGCGGAGTTCGATAAGAAAGAAACCCAAACAACTACCAAAAGAGACGACGGCAACTTTATTTTATCACATTTGTACATAGCAGCCATGATTTCCTTGAATTTACGCTTCGGAGATATGTAAGGGAAATTCAATCGGACACATGATTACAAAATGTGCTTTTGATCACATTTTATAAATTTTATAACCGTAGTAAAGACCACGTAGGTCGAGGTGATTTTATAACTTTCTCTAAAACTTGGTTTGTCTTCAAAAGGCAGGTGTACCTAGTCGTATAAACGTGACTTTACGACCATCGGCGATATATTATCAGGTTTCTAACGTTAACGCTGTGTTATTATCGTGTTATTTTATTACTTCTGTTCTATTTTATATATTACAAATTCATCAAAAGTGTTTGATAGAGGCAATTCTATGCTTACGAGACTATGGGTCAATGCAAGTGAATCTTGTTTGATATCATTGATGAATGTCTATGTCTAAATGTTTTATACTCGCCACTTCGTCTCTCTCCCTCCCTCCTCCTCCCTTTCCCTCCACCTCTCTTTCTCTCTCTCCCCCCTCCCGTTCCTCTCCCCCCTCTCCTTCTGTTAGTTAAATATTCAGCAGCTACAAAGAGTAACAAAGAGTAACACTCAAACTGGAGTGCGATTTCACGGACTGTAAAAGTGAAAAGAGCAAAAATGGAGGTTACCCCTGCGGAGTGAGACTGTCGCTTTGTTGCCTGGGGTAATGAGCGCTCCAGTAAAGACAATTTTAGTAGAGGAAAACTCTGATGTGGAAGTTGATGGAACCGATAAGAAACAGATCTAGTACTTTAATTAATCGACCAGATCATATTAGATTTCCTTCGTACAAGCAGTTACTCCTCTGCGTGGGCTAATCAAACCATCTGCATGCAGACCCGGTGCTGCCCGAGTTTTTCAGCCCAACCAACGAGGGATATGCGCCTATGTTTGCCTTAATCCGTATGGTCCGTTATCAACATCGCCAATCAATCATCGGACATTACTGCGAATTTCTCTTTGGCAAAAATATTTGCACGACGATGACCCCGTACTGAACCGAAGTCTATAGTTTACGGTAATTAGGGGTAATCGATCCGCACCGCGTACGGGTCACGAAACGTATACAGGGGTATGTCTCTCTATATACGTCGATATATCGGGGTAATTCGGGAGAATCTAATTAAGTCGCTTCGGGCGTTGCGGAACTCGGCATTATTGGTCTGACGGTACAGCAGACGTGAATTAAAGTAATCAGCATAGAAGAGGTCCTACCGGAGCTATCTAGTAAACGACAATCAATATACGGGAGAAAGAACATTCGATTTGCCAAAAATACGTCTCTGTATCGACGTTGAATGTTCTTAGATGTATTTTGCGGAGAAAAAACGGGCATGGGCGACATGCGGCCTGTTTCTTTCAACAAAAATCATGAACTAAGTAAAGTCGCCAGAATGATGAACTAGTTTAATTGGATTAAAATTAGCAATATAATCATGGTGACCTTTTCTTACTCGTAATAATTTTTTCGAATTACGATAAATTCAGGACAACATTTTGATTTCTGGAGACACGTATTGCCAATAGAACGTCCGGGCCTCCATTCTTTCACATTTATGTCAATTCAATCATTTGTTCCAAACGTTTTTTACGCCTGTTATAAATACCTACCCGCGTTGCGTGGAACAAAAACATAGGGCTGGATAATGATGAAATTGTGTTGCAACTAGATAATCGTAAATGTTGGGGGAGCCCACCGAACATGTCTGTATATGTGTGTGCGTGTGTGTGCGTGTGCGCGTGTGTGAGTGAAGCTTTCCATGACAAGTCCATTTCCAGTACAATTTTGTAACGCTGTTTGATTCATTTTCGGGGAGTCAGAAAAAACACGCGCTCCATCCACTACGAAACCTGCGAAATAGTGCAGCTATGAATTATTGTAATTGTAGCAAAAATTTGTCTGATATTGGTCCAAGATTATTTTGAACGATGTTATCCGCGCCTTCTACTTCTCAGACATGGCAATAATTCATATATCTTAGTCGAGTTCGGTTCGCATTCTATCGCCAAATCTTCGCCTTCAACCAGTTGCCTAATGCCAGGATTTGCTCAGATGACTGAATATATTTCTTCGATTCTGTCATTAAGGAATCCGTTGAACGTGAATGTGGCATTTTTACCGAATAGCGTTAGATATGGACAACATGTGTATTGATTTCTACACCGACACCTTCGGTTCATTATTTATAGCGAGGCCGTTACAGTTGCTGCAAAAATGACAGCATCTATTTAATTTATATATATATATATATATATATAAAAGGTAAGCCTCTTTCTGAGCTACGAGAATCGAGAATTTTGCAACTATTTAAGAAACTCGTGTGATGCTGTTCTCTATAACGAACAATTCATTTGCTTTTTCGTGGCGATCATTCTATAACCAACACCAACATCAATTTCTCATTTTCGGTTTTCAAGATGCTAGATCTACATTGGATTTATTCGTTTAACATACGCAGGAGTCAGTAACACTTAATCTAGGAACATATGCGCTCTGTTTCCGTTATTTTTCTCGCATAGTTATGAATATTCAATGTATTTTCGGTCATGCTAATGTCCATGGAATACAGTGAGACTAGGTGCATACGTAAAGCGATATTTACCAGGAGACCGCGTTATTGATTACTTGTTTTCAGGAACCGAGTGACCGCTGACTCCGTCTCGAACGAAATTCTCCCAATCGAGCGCTCGCTCTTTGCCAGGAGCAGACGATATCCGCTTCGCACGCTGGTAAGATGGCGTCGTGATAATTGCGTCATCGCCTCGAGAATCAGAAATACTACTAGTATGTAGTCCAAGCGGGACCAAATTAGAAGACACCTTCCTCTCCAGACGGTTTCCGTCACGTAAGTTTCCGACATATTAGATTATATAGCGTGACTGCCTAGATATATATAGTTCAGAACTAAATTAGGAAACCCGTGCTAAACGAAATCATAAATAAAATGCACCAAATAACCACGATATATTCTCGGAATATTAGCGCCGAGAGCCCTCTTACACAATTTATAAGGTGAATTAAAGACGGGGCACGATTTTGTAGATTCTATTCGTTGTTAATGCATAGAAATCACAAGCAATATAACTAAATCAACATGCAAAAGTATAAATTAAAGAAAAATATAGACAATCCTTTGTTATATGCCCATTGTATTTTATCTAGTATTATAAATAATTTTTATAAGAAGTCGAATTAGGAAATAAAGCTTTGTGTCCTACTTTATTAAGGATAATATATATCAGTGAGACATGCAGTATTAATTGTTTCGATCTGCAGTCATGAAATTTGCAATATCCAACTTGACAAGCCATATTTTTGCTGGCGCCGACAAAAACGAGAGTTGTCTATATTAACGCGGAGAATCTCCCTCGATATTGTGCTGCACGGATCCCCAAAACCACTCGCAGTCTTAAATTACTGTTTTACTTTTTAAAAAGTAGAAGCTTGCTGTACACTTGTCCGCAAGTCTTAGAACGAGAATAGATGCAAGCCTACATGAGTATTTACTGACACACTTACACACATACTATAAATGAGTAACGTGCGCAGAAAACGGTGGCTAGAGCCTATTTTGGCTAGAGATCGGTTGCTCGACGTGCCGGAGATATTTCTTTCGCCTCTTAATAAACAGTACACTATGAAAACAGCAAGGTTCTCGCTCTTGGATTATTGGGAAGGACCTATTTTGAAGCGGTACACTGACTTCTGGTCCTGTTTCATGTGTGTATAAAGACTGAACAAATCATTATTAAGTACCCGTGACACTAAGTAGCACGAAACCCGCTTGTTGCATTATTTATTACATTCCATAATTGGCTGTAACCGTCTCGCTGTGTTTTTCCTGTCCGAAGCCAATAAAACTTGTCGACCTCTATCTTTAACAAGATCAGGTGCCAAAATTAAATCGAATTTTGACATCCTAGTGACATATAATTTAAGGCCTGTCAAACTCACCTAATGTCATCTGTCGTTGTCACGTTAAATACTTGACAGTATACTGCAAATACTTGCGAAAGCCTATTGGAAATGCATAGGCCTACTACCCTAAGTCTCTGTCAGATAGCCACTGACTGATTACCGGTTGTTAATACGAGCCTAAGTATGCTGTGGTTAACGCGACGGATTGATTAGCCTCATTTAATCAGATGGAGAAAACACGGTAGCAAAAACAGTTGACGTTCGTTCATGTACGCCACTAGTACCAAAAACCAACAAAGTGCCGACATACGTCGCACATCCCGTAATTGTTTGCTCACTAGTCACGATGAGATGACGTGATCCGGACGCGGTAAGCAGAGACCATCCAGAGAGGCTCGGAAACCTAGCAACATCAGAGGGCACTAAATTGCAAGGACAACACCGACTTCTATGGGCTAATGGAGCTTACGGCGGTTTTGCTGGTTGAAAACACAAAAGCTTGTATATTAGCTAAACCGAGGATCCATCTAGGATTCTAGAATCTTTTTGACTTCAGTATTAACAATCTAACAACTCAGCCACCGACCACCTACTGCCCCTAATGGCATCTACAAATACTCTTTCAGCAAATATTCACTGAAAAGGTAGACGTACGCAACGGACAAGATATAGTTTTTTGTCTACGATGCAATAAAGGAGTGTGCAAATTATTTTCAGTACTCACCCGCTTACTTTGATGTATATTCATAATTTGATACACGTAGGCAACAGGTGGCGTCTGCTGCCAGCGTACGTGTAGAAAGGTCGTGACAGAAGGGCGATTACTGACAACCATTGTAAGATTCGCTGGTTGAACGTAAATGCTCATAATCTTATTAAAGACAACATTTACTTGACACGTATGAAATATTAGTTTCTTATGTTGTTGTTGGCACTATGGACCTAGTGTACGCTCTCTCATGTGATGTGTAACAGCTGTTAAAATATGTGTCGATTTTTTTCTGATCTATTTTCTACGATACTCAATCAACCGACCATGAGAACACTATCCGTCTCCGAATCCTTATATATAGCTACATCATCACGGTTTTTAATCATTAAGTGTGCAATTCGGTACTTTATACGGGGGATATTTTACTCATCTGGCTCATTTCTTTCTCGATCTCGCTGTTCCTGGAATAACTATGACATTGACCTTAATATTCTAATAACAGAAGCATATCACCATAGATAAGTAAGAGATAAATCTTCAAGAGTCCATCTTGTCAATAGGATTCTTCTAGTGAAAGGTACGTTATTAGTTAATTATGCACTGTATATGGACGAAAATCGCCCGTCCTTTCGTTCGTCGTCCGTTCGTTCCTTCGTATATTTGTCTGTCTGTCTATCTATTTATTTATGTATGCATTCATTCAGTCACTTTTTATTTATTTATTTGTTTCATATAACAGAACACCTGTCTTATTTTCGTAGTATAATAATTTCTACACCTACGCAAAAGAAATATTTGCAACAAGCCACCATGAAAGCACCCTCTATCATATATGAATCAATGACAGTTGGAATAAAATATGCATCATTGACTAAAACCATATGAATTCGTCAGGCTTATTATATTGAGACACTCCATACACCAACCACTTTCCTCCCCTGTCATTTTACGGCGGAAGTAGTAGACGGACTAACTTCAAGCATCGGATAGGAACAATATTAATCCATACATGGTTCATCGGGAACTTGGAATAGACCTAATTTAAACCGTAATTCCAAACATTTTTAAAATGAAATGAAATTTTATTGATTCATAGTGCCCTTTGAACACACGGCTATCAAAGACACTTTACAAATATATAGTTATTACTATTAACTAGAAACACATGGAATAGGGTTCAAAATCGATTTCAAAATTTTTTAGTAGTTCTTTTTTTTAATCGCTTAGACTCAGTCTAAAAATATGTTCACAAATATTTTCTACAGTAATGCACATTTTACCATACAGCAATGGTTCTAAAATCCAAACATTACTAATTTATGCCGACATCCGGTGTATCGCACCGGAAAAAACATTTCTGCTATAATTGTTGTAGTTGTTGCTAACCGCAACGTGCAACACGTGCCTGCCAACCGCCGGTTACCTGGTAATGAACTATATATCTGCGCCAACGTGCTAGATTTGCTGATTCTTCTATTCTTTTATTAATAGACCAGCAAAGAAGCTGCTCAGCTAGAATGAAATATACAATGTATCTTCAACGGATAAGTCTTGTGTAGATGATCATCGAACGTCTAGTAGTACTAAATAATTTGACTATTATAACATGCTAATTATATTTAGAAAAGACGCTAAATATTAATTTCATGCCCGTTTTTTAAAAACTGCATTAGATTGTTTGCATAAATAACTGCATATACTTTTGACTTTATAATTAAGTCTACGTATATATTAATTACATGAATGATATATTTGTATTCGATTGGTTTAATCGCCGAATAAATACATTGTGTGAATGTGTTGCTGTTAGGCTGGCTCAGTCAATGTTTTAATATCCTTTGCATGATTGCTTCTGATAAAGTATACTTGATACGCGAGGGCTGGTGTAGATGTTTACCTGAGTTGGTCGACGAGGTGTTACCTTAGTTCACGTGTGGGCTTGCTAAGTAGCCTGCATTCAGTTCCGCTAAGGGCGCTAATGCGTTAATGAAGGCGGCATTGCGGATGACATGATCCGCCTTGCAGCTGTCTACACGGTGCTGTTTTAGTGTAGGTCTGTATCTAGATAGTGTCTGTTCTATAGGCTGCCATAAAGTGAGAGGGCTACGCAAATGTACTAAATAATATTTACCAAGTAAGACCACAAAAATATGCAATAGATATCTATACTATACCACCTTAGAGACTAGTAAAGGTAAGGAACAACACGAGTTTTCGAATACAAGTATAATTCATCAGGTGCATCGTTGGCATGATTGCACCCGACGAAGTACTTGCATACAAAAGCTCGTGTTTATACTTATCTTAGCTGGAGAGAAATGCACAAGAAAAAACCTATACCCCCGATGGGGTATCAGGGGTGTAGGTTTTTTCCTGTGCATTTCTCTCCAGCTATCTATGGAACCACATTGGCTATCCTAATTACCATCACATACTTATCTGAATTTAAATAGTGTTACCATTACTTTTAGTATCATACGATATGACTAGCGCAGCAGGCCAGGTTGTGTGTCGGCGTTCCGAACCAATTGCGCGTATTGACGAAGGTCGTCTATTTGCATGGACCTGGTAGTTTTCGCTCCTCTATGGAAAATATGGCATCAGACGCAAAGAAGTGAAAGTTGCAAACGAAAGTAAACTTGTTAGCATTTGGCGTTGTACGTATTATACACGTACTTCCGCTGTTTTGTAGGCCAATTAAAAGCAATAATAACAAATTTGACCGTGTTTTATCGGTGAGGCCTATCGAAAAGGTATTTATCACAATCGCGTTGAAAAGACGCAAGTTGTCGTGGCAATTTGCGCATTGTTGCTTTCGTTTAAAAAGCTTTGTTGTTTAAAGAGCTACGATAACAATACCAGATAATACTAATAATGCGTGCTAATATCTCTAAATGTATCTAAGTTGGTACCAAATTGCACCAAAGGGGTGCGTCTCAACTTATAAGTAAGGATCGCAAAAGGATCACGATTTTAGTATCAAATTTCTCACTATAAGAAATCACTTAATGAGAATAATGGGTGGTAAGACACTGTAGTCTACTGATATGTATTCCGTATGTATACAAAAACAACACTTAGCAATCAGTTTGCAGTGTGATCTTCATTTCAGGCATACTCGTCATAATATCGGAGCCGAAGCACGAAATGAAAGAGAAAACACGAGTGAAGTCGCTGACAGTTCAAGCTACAGGGAACGTCGACGAAAATGCCAATAGACCAGCAGTTGAGATCACCGACAACAAACGTGTCGTAGTCCGAGGCCCACAAAAACTGCGCTCTGGTCAGCCGCCGGTTTCCCACGGAACTGTCTCGCGGTCGACAAAGGTGGACAACGCACGTAAGTCTGTTGCTGGTCAAGTTTCAACATCAAACCGACCGATAAAAGTCAATCAGGTCAATTTGATCGAAACGAACGTTTCGAAACCGGCAAAAGGTAATTCTAAAAAGAAAGCTGACTCTTGTAATTTGGACGTTCCCGTCGCTGTCGTCTCTAAAAGTGGGTCAGTTGAAGATATGGATATATCCTTCACATCGTCTTCTGGTTTCGAAGAGAAACTAGAGCCAATATCGGCGTGTGCCGCTGAAAATATAAGCGAATCACTAACGAACTGTGGATCTTCATCTAAAGATGAAGACGTGAAGGCGATGCTGGATGAAAATGTCCCGATCCAAGAATCTTCCATAAATCAAAAATCAACTAAACCGACATTAAAATATAAATCTCGTGACAATAACTCCTATATACCTATGTCGTCCTTTGCAAGAAAGGGCGAATCTGTAAGAGGCGACGACGTTACTCCGGATGCTGCCGACAGGCGTTGCTTAACTGGGAGTAAGGTTCGGGGACTACAGGTTTTATCAGCTGATTCCACCCTCGGGACAAGTAAACCAAACAGGAAAAAACCTCATGGGGTGGACCAGCCTAATGGCAATCAACCATCTGGCATTGTGTCTCGAAAATCAAAAATTAATGCGGAGAAAGTTCAAAGCGCTGTTACTGCAACACGTCCGACAAACGATTCGAAAGTAGGCAAAAATAGTCGATTGCCCCAAAAAGCTGTTCCACATTCTACAAGACAACAAGAGGTAGATAAAAAGACAAATATAGTTCGCAGTAATCGGTTATTAATAGACCAAAACGCAACGGGACGCGCAGGCTACTTGGGGAGACACGTTGCAGATGGCAAGGGGGCACCTCTAGATAATAAGGTAGCAGGTGCGTTCAATCCGACAGTCGGCGTAAATAGCACAAAAGGTGAACTAAACACGAGCTATACGCGCGGTGCTAAGGATCACGGTAGTGGCAAAGTAAACATTTCTTTTTTAGACCGACATAAAAGTAATGGTTTAACAATGCATATTGTTCCGGAAGATGGTGAATCTTCCAGCGATAAGCAATCCGAAGGTACAGCGGGACTGGATGGTGACTGTGGTGACGATAACAAATCCCGCATCAAGGTTCATTATGATCGATGCGTAGACGAAAGTAAAAGCGTGGCGTTCAACGAAGCGATTAGTGATGCAGATAGACAGATAGCAATGGCTGTAGTCAGCGAGTCGTTCATAGGATGTAGAGGCAATGAGGTAGCGGGTATTATTGGAGATGGTGATGTTAGCGAAGTACCAGGTTCTGGAATGGAGGCGAGTGATGGATGTTTATATTTGGATGATGAAAGAAGTAGCAAGTGTATTTCTCGCGATTTTGGCCAGGCTAATCTAATAGAGCAAGTCGATCAGAGCATGAATATCGGTGGTCTCCTTGCTGTTGCGGAGCGCGAGTCTACTAAAATACCGTCTCCTGTTGGTAAATTGATGCGAGCTAAAAATTGTGGCAAAATAAAGCCGTGCACCATAACGACGGTCAAATCTAAATACGCCAAACCCGCTAACGAGACTGCTCAGAAAAGCATAACAAAGCGAGCGGGTAACGAAAACACAGCAGCAGCGAATGTTAATAAAACTCGAAATTTGTATGACTGCGATAGTAATGAACGACGCGCAGCGAAGATTTCTACTAAGAAATGTGTATCTAAAGATGGACAGCCGGTAGCAGGTATAAACAGAAAGTCTATGCTGACTAATACTCCAGCGATCGTATCTCGTACATTAAAAGAGCGCAAAGATGCAAAGTCTTCAGAATGGAATAGCTATAAACCACGTCAGAATGAGATAAATAAAGATCCTGCATTGATAAGATGTGATTCGGTTGCTCGTAGCATAAAATGCAGTGGTAGCGTAGGTACGTGCGGCGGCGGCGGCGCGGGTGTACGAGACAAGAGTTTTTCTGAGGATGCTGTTAGTAGTGAGAGGTTATCCGTTAAGAATTTAGTCAAAGGCGATGCGACTACTAAAGGTGATGTAAAGACGAAGATCAACAACAGCCGTACGATTGCCGCAAAGTCTCGTTCAAACACTGCGAAATCTGCCCCGTTGGTGGATGTTTCTGCGACTAAAATTCAAAAACAGACAAGATCAGAAAACATTTCGAGATCAAAGTTCGTGGTGGATAGCGCCCCGAAAACTTCTAATAGTCTTAATCGCGGCGTGAAGCAGAAATCTTTGGCGATCTCTAAAGGTAAAGATGAAGAGCGTTGTGGAAAGAAAAATGTTCCTGGGTCGATAAACACTCAGGTTGATAGTAGAATGAGAGGACTCGCGGAAAAAAGTGATGCAAATGACACTAACGGGGTCATTTACACTGATGTAAAAAGCGCTGGAACACGCGACGTGTTTGCTGTTGGTACAGGAAACAGTGGAAAATCAACTTCAGTCGACGGATTAACCAACACAGCAACTATAAAGCTGTGTAATTCATCGAAATCGGCCGTGGCGAAATTCGGAGCAAGCCCGAGTAAATTACCCGTGATTAGTCGCAGTATAATTAGGTCAGACACGATAAGCATTGCTAAAGGCTCTGGTAGGTCACATGTAGGTGGGGCAATTAGCGAACCCAGTTGGAAACCAGGCACCACGTGCATGAGCGATAATGGCTCCAGTTGTTCGTCGGTGATTCATAAACCAGCTGCGAGACAGAGTAGGGAAATAATAACAAATACGGACGTATCTATATTGGACGATGAAGACGAAGAGAAAGTAAGAAAAAGCTCGTTCGATTTCACTCCGGCGTTACATTCGGACGTGGAATACGAGGAAGACCGAGAAGAGACTGTTGTGAATCCATATGCCGACGTGTTAAGCGAAACCCTGAAAACTGTGCGTGTTGATCGTATTTCTGACCAGCCCTGTCGGAATCCGGAAATGCAGATTCCTGTCAAACCTACGGATAAGGATATTCTCAGTAATCCCCCACTCGATGAGACAGCTACGAAACAAGGTATGTTGGCTAGACCTATGTTACGTCTTCCAGTATTCAAGAAAATGAGAGGCGATACGCCAATTTATCTTCGTAGAGGGAAGTCGAGTATTGCTAGTTTACAAAATGGCGGCGTTCGAAAAGTGAAATCTCACTTGATGTGTACAACTATTCGTCGCTCGACAATCATTAATGTTATCGTATTGAACAAATTTCCTATTCTGCACGGAATTTGCGTAGCATATTCTGACTGTGGTAGCTCTGTCTATAAAAAGAAAACCTCCCTCAGTAGACATGGGGGTAAAGGTAAACGAATTATTTGTGAGCGTAAATATCGTCCAGGGGTCGGAGAATATTCAAACATGATAACTGAGATAGAGAAGGGAGCTAAAGCAGAGGAAATATCGGAAAGTTATGAAGTAAATACTGCAGACGGGGCATTTTCTCCCGTCGTATTAGATGTGCCTATACAAAAAAGGGCAGAACAATCAATCAAGTCAATAGAACTGTCAGATGTAACGTTTTCCCCGTCCAAAATCCCTGCAGTAAACATGCCATCTTTAGAAACTACGATAGATATCAAACGTAACTCTGGATTAATGACTGGAAACGTCGGTTTCGTCGGAGATGTGTGTGATTTCTGCGATATTGTAGACGCTAGACTCGATCAACATTTGTCGACGAGTTGTACGACTGTGCACGCCTCGACGCATAATGTCGTCACATCGAGTTTGGCTATTTACGCAACGAATTATTCAGGAGTCGACCGCGTTATTCCCGTGGATACGCCACTTTCAGTCGATTCGTCGAGAGAGTCCATAGGGTTATGCGAAGGTTTTCGTGATAGTCTGTCGAATATTGACACGGTTCGTTCTACTGGCATCGCGAGTAATTACGGACTATATGACGTCGAAGAAACGTCGGCCATCAATCATAGCATCGTCGGTACAGAGGACGAAACGCGCAGTAACCATAGAGACGTGACCACCTATTACCAACATGATGATATACCAGCAGCTACTGAAACAGGCGAGCTAGATCTGGGCGTCAAACCGGATGCTGCCTCGGAGACCGGTGTAGATTGTACTCTCTCGGAGGGAGAATTCATTATTGGCGATTTGAATAGAGATTTTGCAGAACCTGTGAAATGCTATATTGAACAATCGGTACACGATGACAGAAATGAATCGGATTATGTAGCTGGGGTAGGAGAACGGGGGCCTGGATTGGAAGAACAGGTATTAGAACAAGTTGAGGCTGTAGAGAATGAAAATGTAGATGATATATATGAATCTGATGAGACAATTTGTCAATCTGTAGAAATAGATATCGTACCAACCCCTTTTACATCGAGAAGTGATTGTGGAAAACAGCGATGTATGACATCTCAAGAATTACCTCCCGGTGAAGGTGAATATTTTGATGTGAAAAATAACGTCGATAACGATTTGAGTGAATCTGATGTTTTGGTGGAATCTGAAGAGGCGACTCGGCGTGCTGAGCAAGTGGCTGCTGAACACAAATTCGTCGATTTGCTAAATGAATTCATCGAGATTACTGAACAGCCTGTGGGGGTCACGGCCGATTCTTCGTTTGTGGATGATTGCGATGAATTAACAGACGTCATATATGAGTGCGAGGAAATGGGAATTGGCTACGCATGCGCCGAGGAACTTGGTGCGTCTTCACATTTTCCTGACGAAATCGAGGCTCTGCAATCGGACATCGATGGAGAATATGCTCGTGTCACGGTATCGTATAATTTGGTAGGCATGGCATCTGATTTAGAAGATAGCACGAAATACGCTACCTTAGTTGGTGACTCTTCAGATAGCTTAGAACCCTTTAGGTTCAATGCGCCTCCAGAAAGTTCCATAGGTGCACACAAGCCATCGACTGTCGAAGAAAGTAAAAATGTGGAACATAATTCAGAAAATAACAATGAATTCAAGAAAATAACACATGAAATACGAAGACCAAATACTGCGAACGATAATCTCAATGCCGACATATCTCCCGAAGGTGGGTCACATGTCAAAGCTTTGAAAGCGATAATCGAAAGTCCGCGTGTAGTTCGATCGTTAGGGGCGCCCCGAGTAGTTAGCAACAGTCGTGTGGCAGCTATCGTTTCCCAGTTCTGTTCCAAGTTCGAATGTCGTCCGAGTTTGGCATTACTGAATGAGCTAAGTCCGAGAAATAAGGCCAAACAGCAATGGAGGAAATCCGTGAAAGCTGTCATTAATGGAGTGAAAAACGGCCATTACCATAATGTCGTAGCGCAGCCGCTGTGTGAACAAACCTTAACCAATCACTCATCAGACAATGCCGAGTCATTAGAGGATGTAAATGATAACGTGAATCCACACGATGTAGGAAATATATGTGAAGGGATATCCCTGACCGGCACTAATGAGTCTTTAAAATCTCTCGATGAACACGCTACTGACGTCCAAACATGCGTGAACAAACAATCAGCACACGAATGTGAAGGGGAGATAATCGCGGTCGTGGATCATGTTTCAGACAGTTCTATTGATACCAAAGTGTATAAGACAAAAGTGCACGACGTGGATGTTGACGTCTCTTCTGCCGAGTTAATCAACTCTTATCGGGGCGACGATGTGGCCAATTTTACAGAAGAATGCATAGAAGAGCCCGA